>CAKNXH010001194.1:99993-111825 GCA_932178445.1 Andricus quercusramuli
GTGGGTTTGAGGTTTGTGGGTTTGAGATTCGTGGGTTTGAGGTTTGTGGGTTTGTGGTTTGTTGGTTTGAGGTTTGTGGGTTTGAGGCTTGTGGGGTTGCTGCTTGTGCGTTTGTGGATTTGTGGTTTTAGGTTTATGTGTTTCAGGTTTGTGGGTTTGGGGTTTTAGGTTTATGGATTTGTGAGTTTTTGGTTTGTTGGTTTATGGGCTTGGGGGGGTTTAATTTTGTGAATTTGAGGTTTGTGCGTTCGGGGTTTGAGGTTTAATTTTTGTGGGTTTGAGGTTCGAGGTTTTACGGGTTTGGGGGTTTGGGGTTTGAGGTTTGTTGGTTTGAGGTTTGTGAGTTTGAGGTTTGTGGGTTTGAGGTTTGTAGGTTCATGGGCTTGGGGGTTCTAAGTTTGTGGATTGTGCGTTTGATGTTTTTGGGATTGAGGTTTGTGGGTTTACGGGTTTGGGGGTTTGAGGTTTTGTGGGTTTGAGGTTTGTGTGTGAAGATATTACCGATTTCATGGTTTCAAATGTTCCGAAATTTCGTGGTTCAGCTACCTTGGCAGGTTCATATTTTTTAGCTTAGTTTTTTGCAGAAAATTAAAAAAGTGGCAGTGATACATGAAATTATAATTCGTAACGAGTATTTAAAAAAAAATTCATTAGAATCGGTCAAAAATTGAGCAGTCAGCAGAATTTTGAACAAAAATTTGTAAAAAAAACTCACTGTGCCACGCGGCCAAAGCGTTACGTTACCATCAGGGTCCCCGCTAGTTTTCTCCACTAGAACTTGATTAGAAATAGGAAAAACTTGTTAGAGCCCTATTGGATCCCTTTCAAAATTTCTGCACGGGGAGTTGTGTAAATTGCAGAGAAGTCGGTAACAGTAGGATAACTAATACGCAATTTGTCAAAATTGTTGAGAGACTTACTTGGAAGGCACAGAAAGCCAATGAAAACAAGATCGCACACTTCATGATCGAATGATTCGTTTAATCTCTACTTCCTCGCAAAGATGAATCAGAACTATTTGATCTCAGTCTACAAAGCTGCCTTTTTATACTAAATACTTATCACGTTGAATGTTTATTTAATTGACGTCAGAAGAAAGAATGATGAAATTATCATGACTTGAAGCCTCGGCGAAGGTAACGTTAGGTCAACAAAAATCTGTTTTGCTGAAATCATTGTTTAAATTGTGAGAATATGCTGGTATAATTTTTTATATAACATGCTCACGACGCCGTAAAAGCTGCCTTTTGCTTTTTTTTGGAGGGCTACCTGAATATCATCATTTCACTATGCATCACCAGACACTCTTCCTACAACCGCAGTACCACACACTTTGGTAGCAATTTTAACGATGATATCCCGTAACATTTAAATAAAATTCATATTAAATAGCATTTATTACAATCAAACTAAAGTTGTATTATTACATGAATGGTAGCCATATACGCTTTTGGAGATATGAAGATAAAAACATTAATTTCGACAAAAAGTTTGGTCATCGAGTGTTTAAACAATAAAATAGTAAATATCATTTAGAGGCAAGAGTCTTGCCTCAAATCATCGACATGATTTCCTTTGTGATATTTCTTTAATACATATAAATATTTCTTTTCAATAAATGGAAAAATCATTACATACATCAGCGGAATGATTTCTAGAAAGCTAAGAAGCTAGTTCGACTGAATTTGTTTTCACACCTTAAGAAATATTTACTTATTCTAATCAAATCGATTCTTTGAATTAAGGGGGTCATCCCATGTGACAGCCTTTTTTTTAAGGTTTTTTCGAAATTTTTTATAGCAAAATCAAAAAACACAAAACTAAAAAATTATCCAAATTGTACGAATTTCCAATTGCATATCTTGTCCAAAAAATATTTTTTTAATGCATCCCATATTTATACCAGATTACATATCAATAAGGTGACAAGTTTTTTTGCCATACAAAAAAGATTGAATGCAATTGAGGAACTTGAAAAAAAGATTCGAATATTTCTTTAATGTGTATAAACGAGTTTAGAGATTATTTCGTGGCCCGCCAAATTGATATATGACAAATAAAACAGATGCCGAAAAATGAGATAATAATAAGTGACAAAGCGCGGCTATAATTATCAGCAAACAAATAGAGCATTACTGAATGCTATCAAGCAATAGAAGTCTCAAATCGAAAGCTGAGGTGCCGATGAATTTTTTCAAACTTATTTTTTTATTTGAATTTCAATTTAAAAACTAAATATACAAGAACCGTTTGAAAATGTAGGCTCATGTCGACCGAAATACTAAACGTTATCAATTTTTCACATAAAAAGTGAAAGACTGTACTATTTGTATGGAACTTTTCCAACGAGAGAATTTTACTCTTCATAAACACTGCAGGACAAACTTTTATACCACTGGAATTCAGAAGGTCAATTTAATCAATTTAATTTTTTCACATTGTCACGAAATTCCAGTCTTGACCCCGCACGAGCTTCTACCTTCTGGCTGTTTGAAGACCAGTTATTTTTACTTAAAAACGCTCGAACATCCTGTTGTCAGACATTTTACCCGATTGCAAGATGGCACTACAGTCGTTTAAAATTTTGAATTGTTTTTTTTGGGGGAGGGGGTTGGGTGCACATGGAGAAACTAAAATGAAATTACGATAAAGCATTTTGTTATTTAACCCCTTCAGCTTCTTCTGCATTTATTTCCAAGGATTTTACAATTCCGGATTTTAGAAAATTTCAAATTTCTTAAAATTTTACGGAATTCTATAATATTTTAATACTTATCAAAAAATGCATTCGTAAGAGCGATAGAATACTTCGTTCTTGCATTCGGTTAAACGTTCAAAAATTGAACGATTTTGGTGGAAAATTTTATTATTTGTTTGAGAATACGTTCAATTTTGTGTACAATAAGAATTCTAATTGAAAATTTAATTTTTACATTTATACTTAACGATTCTTGCAATTTTTCAGATTAGCACCCGCTCCCGGCGAAATCCTGCGATTAGATTTATGACAAACTTTTAACTAAATATGCATTCGGTTTCGGTTTTGGTTCCTTGGGAATCGAACTGAAGGGCCTATGACAAAGCCACCGAACGCGTCCTCGGGCTGCGGATAGAGGGTCCCTGTACCAAGGGTTTCTGCTGAATATGGTTACAATAGTTGATATGCAGTCGCGGACAATTGTCCAGGGATGGTCCCGAAGGAATAACCCCTAAGCGTATGTGTAACAACCGTGCCCAAAGCTGAATGGCACCCGGCTGAGGTGTCTCAAAGCGTGACTCTGAGGTACCGGGCGACCTCTCAGAGTATCAGCCTTATCCTTGCACGCGGGGCTCTACAAGGATGGACGAACCCTTTCCCTAGCTTCTCGTGGGAACAACAGTGACAAGACCAAACATAGGTGTAGTAAGCGCGGTTCAAAATAATCGAATGCGCAGGGCTCCCGACAATGGGTCCGACAACAATGCCGACTACCCTAGAGCGGCGGAGTCTTGTTACTTTTAAGTGGACGGATCGACTCAATGACGGCCTGCTGGAGTGCTACGATTCCGGTAAGGTCTCTAAACGAGAAGGTTACATGGCACGACTCTGCATGCTCTGAGGTGCGGGAAACACCCAGAGCTCTCGCACTTTGCGCATCAACGTCTGCGAAACCATGCCGAGCAACTCCGAAAGAGGGGCTATGTAAGCGGAGCGCCTACTCTACCGTAGCCAGAACAAGCCGGCAACAGAGAAGGAGTGGCAACACTGAGACCAACCGTGAACAGGCATCCAATAGAGGAAGAACGATGCTTCAGGACACGGAGAAACATCAACATTCAGGTTTCTCCCAAGCCAAAAATCTGACTGAACTGGACGATGAGCTTCCTGGAGATTTTTCTGAAGAATCCAAACTCTGGACTATCAATTGTGGTGTGTACAATGCAGCGAGAACTTTGGCAGATGCAAGCCGCTAAACAAAACCAGCGGTTGATTATAAGACCAAACGACAAATGCATCATCTCAGCACAAAGATGGGCTGGGCAAGACAGTACGCGTCCCGCATTCAGTGTATGATTGACTACATAACATCTGGCAGGACTTTTACTGCCAAGGTTAGACAGTTCGCGCGATAACTGCGGATCCGTCAACGCAAAATTAACAAGTCAAAGCTACTGACCATCAGGCATCATATTGTTGACAGAATTCGAGTACTGTCTAACGCTAGGAGAAGTCTAGAGCGGAAAGAGTGGTGGGTCAGGGAAAATCAACAGTTTTTATCTGATCCATCTAAACTCTTCCAAGACTCTCCAATTATTGTCGACCATCCGCCCAAACCAGAGGAGGTCGAAACATTCTGGAGAGAAGTCTACGAAGTCCAACATCCACTTCAAGAAGGTTCAAAGAACATAAATAGCTTCAAGGAGCTATGCAATGCTCAAATAACACCTGAGGAGGAATGCCCACCTATCACTATCGAGGAGGTGAAAAACGTATTAAGAGGCATGAAGAACTAGTGCGCTCCGGGACCAGATGGTATCAAGACCTTCTGGTGGAAGAAGTTTCCTTCAACCCACCAGAATCTGGCCTGAATTTTTGCCTTATATCTAAAGTCGGAAGACCCTATTCCGGAGTGGTTGGTGGAAGGGCGCCTAAGAATTACAGGCCAACAACTTGTCTGAGCACACTGTATAAGATCTTTACAGCTATCCTAAATGGTTGGATTGTTCGGACAATTGGCCCTGTGTGACGAGAGATGTATGAACAACGCGGCTCAAAGAAAGGCGTAGCAGGATGTCGGGAGAACCTGCTCATCGATAGATATGTCTGTAAAGACGAAACATTGTATCAACGATCTCTATCGATGGCCTGGATTGATTACCGAAAAGCTTTTCATTCAACCCCCCATAGACTTATCATCTGTCTGTTGGAAAGCTTAAAGGTTCATCCACACACCGTGAGGTGCATAGAGAGATTAATGCCGCTTTGTAAAACCAGATTTACTATCTCATCCGGAAAACATCGTGTGATCACTAACAGTATCACCTTTCAGAGAGGTGTGTTTCAGGGCGACACCATGAGTCCTCTCCTCTTCTTCCTCACATTATTGCCACTATCTCTCGCACTTCGCCATTCCGAAGGGTACCTCTGCGGCAAACCTGGAAACCGAAAGCTTAAGGTCAATCATGTATTTTACATGGATGATCTTAAGATCTATGATAGAAATCGAGAGAAACTGCATCTAGCTCTAAAAAATGTCAAAGAGTATACTCAAGAGATTGGAATGGAGTTCGGGTTAGAGAAATGCGCCAAGGTTAATTTTTTATGAAAGAAAAACTTAACGGCATCCCCGAAAATCATGAACTCGTTGACAGAAGCGCTATACGACAACTTTGCGCTGGAGAGACCTATACATACCTGGGCGTGCCACAAAGCCACATTCAGGACGTACCATCCATGAAGGATACTCTCCGATGCAGATACAAACGTCTCATCCGACAGACATTGTCTTCCGAACTTTCGGCAAGGAACAAAGTATCTGTGACGAACATGCTTGTCGTCCCAGTAGTACTCTATTCATTTGGAGTAGTTCCATGGATGAAGGATGAGCTCAGATCCCTCGATATTAGGTCCCGAAAGGTTATACACATGAACGAAAGCATGCACCTTCAGTCTTCTGTTCCACGACTTTACATCTTATGCCGTCAAGGTGGTCGTGGAATACTGAATCTTGAATGTCTTCACAACAGGATTATTCTGGGTACAGCACATATAGTCGCAAATGGACAAGACCCTCTTCTTAAAATGGTCAGGAAACACGAAGAAGTAGGCAAAGGGGCGTTTCTGTACAAAGCAGCGGAGGAGGCTGCTGAAACACTCGGCGTTGACTTCAATATCAGGGGTGAGCAAAATGCATCAAATCTTATCCATCTTGAATACTCACTCCTGAAGGACCGGATTAAGAAAGCACAGGAGAAACTTCTGCGAAGAGCTCCTCGACAAGAGGATGCACGGCATCTTCGACATAAATGTGGAAGATCAGTCGATGTCGTATGAGTTGACGTTTTCTTTCCTTGGATCACCTGAATTGAAGTCGGGCACGTAGGGCTTCATTTCGGCATGTTAAGATAGTGTCACTTCCACTCTAGCATATCGTCACCACATTTTGAGCCAAGACATTTCCAACGATAGCTGCAGAGCGTGTCATGAACACCCCGAGCATCTAGGACACATGCTATCTAGTTGTCCAACTCATGCGGGAACAGCCTACATCCAAAGGCACAATGCGGCACTGAGAGTGCTTTCTTACCATCTCTCTCACTCTTACGGGATTAGCCCAAGTACTTCTTCGCTTAACGCTCCTAGGGAAATAGAGTCGATTGTAGAAAATGAGAAGTGCCGCATATACTGGAACTTCATATTCTCGACACTTGTTTCTGTTGCGCACTCGAGGCCTGACATGGTTCTTCGTGACTTCGAGAATCCAACCATGTTCGTTATCGAATTTCCGGCACCAGCGGACAAAAACGTAACAGCGAAGGAGAAAGAAAAGAAAGAAAGGTATAAAGACCTTATAAGGGAGTTGCGACGGTTATACCCAGAATATTCTGTTAAGTTAATCGTCCTGATAATCGGCGCTCTTGGAGGTGCCAAGGTTTCACTTGTTAATGGCCTGCAAAGCATCCCTGCGTGTCAACAAAGTGCTGAGACACTTGCAGGGATTTGCAGAAGGCGGTCGTCCTTGGGTCACTCCATGTCCTCAGGGTGCACGAGACTTTCGCCGGATCATCGTATTGAATTCGCGCAGACTGTAACCACCCATCTCACGTTCGTGAGACGTGGTTACAGCTGAAATTTTACCGCGATTTCGCTGGGAGCGGGTGCAATTTTTTAGAAAAGCACCCGCTCCCGGCGAAATCCTGCGGTTGTCCTTATGACAATATGACAAACTTTTAAATATATATAAGTTTTTGTTTCCGTGCCTAGAGGTAGGCCGGGAGTTGGCAGGTGGAAACATATGAACTCCCATCTAATACAACGCTGCTGAAGGCTCGCAACCTTCTCATTACCTTCTAGTCTCCAAAATAAACTTAGGTCAGGGATGAAGAAAAAAGAGGAACAAAAAATTGAAACAAACCACAATCAAAATTGAGCATAGATATGTCAACTTGGGAGGCACTTATGAGAGATAAAGATGTAGAGGGCGCATGCACTATGGTTCGGGATATCATTATTGTTAAAATTGCTACCGAATTGTGTGGTACTGCGGTGTCTCGTGTCCTTAGTTTAGGTTTGTGATTAAGTTAAATAAAGTTTTCAAATTAACTTTAATAATATAATGACATTGACTTTATAAAAGATTAATTAGCAAATAATAATCTCAATTTAAACTTTCGAGGATCGGAAATTTAAATTATATTTAAAAAAGAATTTTAAAATACGGTCATAATAAAAATAATCAGATTGGCCACTTTCGTCACCGAAGGAATTCTCCGTCATTTTCCGGTTATTTCTCAGTTCACAAAAATGTTTCCCGGTCATTGAAATTCGAGTTGAAATTTAAAAGTTCAAACTGATGAAGCTCAAGATTTTTCATTCAAAGTAATCAAAACTAAAGAGCAAACGAAAGCAGCCGAAATTAAACTCTATTAAATTTTCAACTATCCAAGTCTTTCAAATTAAAGCTGAAAAAATCTGTCATTCAAAAACTTGTTATTCAATCGTTTAATAATAAATAAGTTTTGAAATGGAAACCTTCTAATTTCAATAGATTTTATTTTAAGGGTTTCAAAAGAAACATCTTAAAATGAAACATTCAAAGCCGTAAAGTATCAATTTCACGAACTTTAATTGTTCAAATGAAATAGTAAAGGCTGATAAAGGCCTCTTGCTTTCATTATTTATTAACCAGTCAAAGCAAAACTATTTGAAATAATTACACTCAGAGGAAAAGATGTCTTAAAACAAAAGCATCGTCCTCTTGCCTATTTTGTTTTTAACGATGTGAATATATTTTTTACACAAACAGCATGGAGAATAGACATAAGGAGACCAAAGTCCTGTACATTGACTTCACCAAAAACGAGCATTTTTCTGTCGGATGTACAATAATGCATCGAAATGCTAGATCTTCTCGAGCGCGGCGCTAGTGTGGTACGCGTAAAGACGGCCGCCGTCATGGTCCGTGTAAATATAACCTCAAGGCTCAAGCATAAATACAAAATTCCCAAATCATTTAAACAATTTGTTGAGTCATGTATTCAAAAGGAAACCTGTGGTGCATTTTAAACTGATGAAAAATTCAATATTCATCAAATACAATAATCCTGACTTTCACGTTCAAATCAAAATCTTAATTATTCTCTATTTAAATGTTTATAACGCAAAGGTTATAGTAATTCGTTAGCGCAATAATTCGTCCATTGCAGGATCTCTACAGTTACACACACACACTTCAAAAAAAGATGTTTCGCGGTGGATACAATTATTTTAATTATTTAACTCTTGTTTTATGTCAATGACAATTTACCTCTGTAAATCACATATTACAATCGTGAATAATTCAGAATCTGTCAATGTCAACAAAACAAAAACAGCCGCCGCTCAATACGCGTGCGACACTAGCGCCTAGCACGGGAACGGGAAGTAGTGTAAACATTATCATACAACAAAAATTTGCTCATTTTCGGTTACACTACTTTGGTCTCCTTATGTCTATTCTCCATGACAAACAGAATGATTTGGCAGCAAGCTTAGGTGAAGTTAGTCGCAGTAGGAAAATGTTTGCTGTCATAACCATGACATCATGCTAGGATACCCAATTTTATTATTAAATGACATAATATTAATGTCAGTAATCAATTCATATTACCACACGAATGGAAAATTAAAATTCAATAATTATCTGGTTCAATATTGCAAACAAATCAATCAGTTTAGAAGGTAACAATTAGTGAACAAATATTTTCATGGAAACATCCAAATAAATTTTACTTCACATTTTTATGAAAATTATAATTATAATTAACGTTCTCAACTTTAATATAAATAAATTTTCTAAATTATGTAACTTGTAAATAATCTGAATGTTGAATTTAATATAATCTTAATATTATTTTTCCAGATTATTAATTTATAAAAAAATGACTTAAGGATGAATTCGAAGAAATAATTTTTATACTATCATTTAATTTACTATCTAAATCTAAATTAGTGTAATTTTATTAATTACTAGTGAAATTCTACTAATCGAATTAGAGATTTCCTACGATTCTAGATTTTAAGCAATCCTAAGATTTTCCTACGATTCTTGATAAAAATCACAAAGATATTTAAAGATTTCAGATGTTAAAGAATAATCTGAAAAATGTTGAAGAAAATCTTTTTATTCTACAGGAATTCAGCAAATTTTGTGAAAAACTCGATTCAGTTTAAAAGATATTGAGGACTTTTAGAACTTGGCAAGAAATTTAAAAATATTTTGTAAATTGTCGAAAATCTTTCAAAGATTTAAAATTTTTGTAATCTTTGAAAGTTCGTAAACATCTTTGAAACTGATTCGAAATATTCCTAAAATTTTGAATGCCTTTTCAAAATTGAAAAAATTGCCTTAAAATCTTCCAGATTTTTTTTCGACATTATAAAATATTTATTATATAGTAAAATTGCCAATACAGATAAATTCCCATATTATGAAATTCTCGAATTTAAAGAATTTAAACATTGGTAAGCAGTAAAATAATAAGTAAAGTACTTTTATTTGAGAAAAGAGTAAGGAATTGTCCAATTTGAGAATTTTTAATTTCCGTTAATTCTATAATTTCGAGAATTTGATTTCTTTCATATTCAATTTTTCAAAATAAAAATAAAATGAAAATCATTCTCAAGAATCTTAAAAAAGTTTATTATCTTGAAACCTTTCAAAATCCTTACGAAACTTAAAATTTTCATTTCGAAATCTTGAAAAATCAATGAAAATTAGAAAAAAGATATTCCTTATAATCTTCTAGATTCTTTTTCATAATTTTGAAAATCTTTTGAAGTGTTATTAAATCGTTTTGAATATGCTTGTAAAATTAATTTTTCAGAATAAAAAATCAGTAATGATTTTCCCAGGAATCTTACTAAATGTTTCTTATTATTTTGAAACTTTTCAAAATCCATAAAAAACTTCAACATTTTATTTCCGAAATCTACAAGAATCTACATTTGGTTTCAAACTCTCTAAAATAGTTCAAAAATTAATATTATTTTTGAAGTATTTGCAACACATTTAAATATCTTTTAAAATGATTCAATTTTTTCCTAGATTCATTTAAATACTGCAAAATTAAAAAAATTGCTTTGAATTCTTCCAGGTTGTTTTTTGACCATTATGTTCAATATGTTTTTCAATTTTCTCTTGAATTTAATTTTTTTTAATATACTAAATTTCCCTAGAAATCTCAAGACAATTTTTTTATTCACTTGGATTTTTTGTTTGCAATATCAGCTATCTACATTTTTCGTTACGGACTCATCTTTTTGGTTTGAAAATTCAACAGTTTGGTGAAAAATTCAACTACATGGTTGAAAATAAACTTTCTTGCTGAAATTCATATTTTCGATTTGAAAATTCAACTGTTTTGTAGAAAATTCGTCTGTTTGGCTTCCAAATTTAACAGTTTGGTTGTATTTTTTCTTGACCGAAAAATCTTTCTTAGTTAAAAATTCTACTCATTCATTGAAAATTCAACTGTTTTGTACAAAAAAAAATACCGTTCAGAGCGAATTGGGATTCACCAAAAGACTGGATAAAAGTCCGGAAGACCAGCCCTAAAAGAGTTGTAAAGATTTGAAAGGTTTCCGAGGATTTAAAGGGATTTCAACGAACTTCAAAGAATTTAAAGGATTGGAAATGATTTCAGTAGCTTTCAAGTGAAGTCATAGAATTTACAAGGATGTTAATTATTCCAAGCAATTTTCAAAGCTTCTCAAGATCTTACAATAGTCCAATGGATGCACAAGGATTAATTTTTGGTTTGAAAACTTAATTTTTTATAGAAAATTCATCTTTTTGGATTGAAAAATAAAAAAAAATAATAATCAACCTTTTTTTTTGACTAAAAAACGTTTTCTGGCTGAAAATTCAATTACTTTGGTAATTTTCTTTATCATGCAACTTTTTGTTTGGAAGTTACTCTGTTTTGTCTGAGGATTCAAGCACAACATCGGCGGACATTATAGAGTGAAAGTTCCTTAATTTTTATAATAATGACATGAACATATTTTTCCTTATAACAGCCCAAAAGTTAATTAAATTCAGCGTCCAGTACACATTTCTTTTCTTCCAAAATCATTCTTTATCATATTTTATTCAATGCTAGTAATATACATAAAAATATGTTTTTTTTTCTAATTTTTAAATCACGTGGTGATGTCCGCTGAGTATATTTATAATTATAAATTATACTCAGTTGACATCAAAAATTTTTCTTTTGTTGACAAGGCATTCTAACCTCAGCTGTCAGAATACTTAGAATTCCGTGTCGCGCAGCCCCGAAAAAATGTTAAAGTCTTTCTAGCAACTCACAGCGCAAGCGCGGTACGCTGTTCGTCCAACGATTGTGAAAATTTGACGTAACGAGAGCGAACCAATCGTGCGAAGCCCCCTACCAGCGGCATCGATGAAACGGTCCTCGCTAGTGAACCCCCACTCGCCTGCGTCGCGAGTGGTGCGTCGCCGCGCGCTGAAGCGAAGCCCATAAAAGTACGGTCCGCGACACGAAGAAGTCAGATCTCCCCTGGCTTCGGCCCAAGCCACATCTCCCTGGTTTCTTCGCTCCAACCCTTACCCGAGTGAAGAATAGCCCTCG
>CAKNXH010001195.1:0-24692 GCA_932178445.1 Andricus quercusramuli
ATAGAGGAGAAAAGAAAAAAAATTTAATTTATTTCTGTATTGGTAGTTTATAATTTCCAAGGCCGATGCACCAAAAATATACGAGGTATGTTACGTCTTAATCAACATAACTTACCTTATATTTTATTAAATAAAGATGGTTCCTCGTTTTAGATTTTAATGTAAATTAAAAAACTGGGATGAGGATAACTACGGTCTACAGAAATAAATTAATAAGATTTGAATATAAATTAATTAAAGTTTATTAGGACAATAGCAATTTTACTGAGATGAAGTACAAAAAAGGTTGATTTGAGATTAATGCAGCTGGAGTACTCTTGTTTTGGCTTGCCTCTTGTCGTTTAGTTTTAGTCCACCTTAAACAGGGATGACTAATTAAGTAAACGATAGAGTAAGAGAAAGGAAGACGAGAAAGCGAGATAATTTACTACTTACTTATGTGTGGTTGATGTGTTGTACCCTCTGGCCGGAGCTCTTTGTGGGACCCGTAGGGGGTGAGTATACAACAATGGAGGCTGCGCTGACCAGGTCAGTGGATCTGGGCCTCCCTCGTTCTTTGTTACAAGTGGTTTATTGTGTTTCGATGTGACGCTCCCGCACAGAAGTTAGATTTGAAGAAGAGTTTGACGGGCCGAGTATTTGGGACCGGAGTTTTAGGGTTTCTACGAATTTGATTGTAGTACTGGGTGTGGTTCTTTAATGGTGGAGAGTCTAAACTAGGTAGACTGGTTGAACTTTCTAAAAACTGTGCAGACTCGTTAAAGTCCCTAAACTGAGTTCCTGCTTCCAAATCTGCTGTATTTATTCATGATATCCCTCCTAAGATTCCCGTAGGGGTGAGTGGTATTAGAAGTAGGGATTCATCATGGTTCCAATCATCGTTGATGATTAATTATGTAAATGAGTGGTAGGGATTTAATTATCCAATGGGCATCGAGATTTTTATGTATGCCCATATACGGAAAGTGTCGCAGTAGCTAGGATGCACTATATCCCTTCCTAGTCCAAAGGGTTAATTGATAGGATAGCCAATCAGTGATGAGGAATCGTAATGTGCCCAAATATGGAGAATGGGGCAGTTACCAAATATATGGTATCCCTTCCTAGGTGACAAAGGCTGAGATATTCTATTATGTAGAGGGGCATAAGGTTTGCGTGTCTTCTTTGTCAGAGGTTCACCCTCCTACAACTGTCACCTTGATTGGGATATTTATTGCTTTTGTATCGAAGATGCTGGTGTCCCTTGCATAGGCATAAGTAGGTCAAGATGCTTAAATCATGTAGATGAGTAGTATAGGTACCAGCATTTTGTAAACGTATGGGGTTGAGAATCTGGTCTGTTCATAAGGTTGGCTTGCTGATTAATTTATAGCTCTTCAATTAATGTGTGTTTTATGGCTGTGTTAGTTCTGCAAATTTATGTAGCCCGCTCATTTTAGTTTAATGTACTGTATATGTGCTGTAGGTACCAGCATTTGGAGGTGTATAGGATTTGAAGATGTGGCTAGTTCTCATGGTTACTTCGCTGATTAATTTATGGTCCTTTGATTATTATGTGCCCATTTCTTGTGTTGAATAGGCGAGATTTTTATGTGTATCGCTTATTTTCGTTTACTGTGCTATGTAAGTGCTATAGGTACCAGCATTTTGTAAGCGTATGGGAAACAAAATGCAGCTAGCTTTTCTGGTTGCCTTGTTGATTAATTTATGTGTTTTTGATTAGCGTGTGCCTGTTTGTTGTGCGAAAAATTGATGCGTACAACTCATCTTGGTCCATTGCTTTGTTCGTTACAAATCCGTTCTTCACGAATGATTTTAACAATGTCGGGTTTGTATATAATATGATTTTGACAATAATAATTGGATATTGGATATGATATTTCAACTTGTTGTTTTATTAGTTAATATAAATGTTATGTAGTTATAATCAATTGAATATAAATGTTATATAGTCATAAACGATTGAATATGAATTTTATGTAATAATAATATATTGTTTATAATTATATATTATTATTATAAAAGTCGCGGGACGTGACAGTTGTGTGTGTAGTTTTTTGACACTTGGGCACACATCAATCATATATTTATTCGTATTTTTTATGTTTTAAATATATTTAAATTGTCGACATAATACTGCACTGACCACGGAGCTAGCCGTTGGCCAGTACTGGACGAATGGCTGGTTATCTATACTGGTGACCAGTAGTGGGCCAGTACTACGCCGGTGGTGAATTTCAGCAGACTGCAGAAATTTTCACTTCAGGTATTTTCCAATAATTGAAATGTGCTCGTTTCAGTAACTGACTTTTACATAAGTTTTCATATGATAAAAAGTCCTGCAATTCTGTGAAGAACCGTCAACTGTAGGAACTTTCAGGTTAAAAATCTATCTCAGAAAAACAAAATTTACTCTTCACCTCGATTTCAGAGTAATCTTTACCTGCAACAAAAATTTTCTTCACGTAGTAAGATTTTCCAACCACATTGGGTATGGAGACCATTTCAACTTCATTATAGCTACTCTTGTTTTCAAGCAAAAAAAAAAATCAAACTTTGCCACTTGAGAATTACTCATTACAAAAATGCACTTTTTTCTGTGTTCAGGGTCACCACGTCTGCTGTGCTGTGTTACTTTTTCTTATAATATGCTCAGCTTTGGCTTTAGACCGTAAGCTGCCAGAAGTTGATAGGCAGTGTGAGAGTAAGTGATATATCATGATATAGTAATTACTTCTAATGAAAAACATTTTATAATTATTTTTACCCGCTCACAGTGGGCGGGGTGCAAACGAAAAATTAATTTTTGTAATTATTCTTAATAAACATCTTTAAAAGTATTTTTGTTTCCTTTACTTCCTCAAGTATCATTGTGTAGAAGCATGAAGTTTGTCATTTAGTTATTATCATTTATTTAATTCTTGCAATGTAAATCGAAACCAAAAATAATAATTGCCTATACACGAGTTTGCGTGACCTTTCTGTGTACCAATATTGTATCAATATTATAACGTAAGCACTGATTATTACCAGAACCCTCAATAAGGTTCAGTTTTTCCACATGAATGGAACCTTCACTTTTGTTCAGCTTTTTTGTAGTTCTGGTCTCACTGTGGCAGTTGACTGAGAAAAGTGAATTTTAATAATAACAATGAATATTTCTATTTTTGAAGCTAAAATTGTCATCATAATTTTCCAGAAAGCATTGGTTGTTACATTGTGAGAGGCTCGATAGCGGACATCGATTTGTCTCTTTACTTAGTTTCCATTGCAAATAGGGACAATGAAATGTGCGACTTTCCTGTCATTGAGCAAGTTTTATTTTGTATCCAGGATTGAAGAAAATATTCTGGGACATTTGAATTTGTAGAATCTTAGCTATGAATTCATAAAAATAAACCTATATAATGGTCAATGAGAAAAGGTTCATAAGTACCAAAAAATCAAGCTCCTCTTTATGGAAAGTCACATATTAATTAATTTTCAAGTTCACCTCATAGAGTATTCAATGATCTGACTCAGCGAGAAAAACTTGTAAATAACATTGTCAACTTCCTTCACATGGTGGACATCCTTCTGATAAGGAAAATTTGGTTTTACCCTGGAAGGCACTCACAAAAAATTCCAATGAAGAACGATTCATTTTATGTGCAGCGGTTGAGCCTAATATAACGAACAGTAAGAGATTTTATGATATCGAAGGAATATCGACATATGTATAAATTTCAGTAATCTGAAGTACTTTACTTTTACTGAGTACTTTTACTGGCAGCAAGAATTTTAGAATTAGACAAGTAGATTGTTGAAATAAGATATATGAGGCAAAATTTGAATTGCTGATTCTGTAATCAATTAACATTTCAGTGATATGTTATGAAACACTGGATTCCGCGATTGGCTCGCCCAAATGAGTTAATACTTGTAACATTTTCTTACGGGCAACCCTATACTTTGGTTCAACCAAAACAAGTTGTCAAAGGCGAACGATTTTCTGTTTTAGGATCATACAAATGTTCACCCAAAGATGTTCTAGAATATTGCACTCGAGTTTATTACGAAATATGCCTTGAGATGAAAAACCCTTGATGATAATGGAAATATTTAATTTCAATATTCATATTCGAATCCATCAATACAAAGGCTGTATATGCTGAGAAAATAGGATTTGGCTGTGCCATGATTTGGAATGCAGGTCAAGATGATTTCAGTTGAGAGTGTGGAGAAGAATGTCCACTTCTGAAGACATTGCAACAAGCCCTTAAAAAAATGTTAAATTTTTGTATGAATCCCAATCGGCGAAATAAGAAGTTTATTACATCTTCAACAATTGCCAATCATTTACGTATCAAGATCAGCTACATAAGTAATTGAGTAATACAATTTTCAAAAAATAGGCATGTGCTCTTAAATAACAAAGATATGAAAATAGGAATAACGGTAGTTAAGAATTGCGAACAATTCTTTTCAAGAATATTCAATATTTGTCTCGAACAGTTCTTCATGTTACAATACTTTCAATGATTTGTAGTTTAGCATTTCTGTAATAAATTATTAATTTAAAGACGTAAGCTACGAATACAGAAACTTTGGTACGAATTTTCAGTATGAAGGCGGGAATTGGGAAGGAGTTTGAATATTTTCAAACTCTGAATTACAAGCCGATTGAAATTTGATAAGCGGATAAGAAAATGGACAATGAAGAATTGTGATTTGGAAATCATGGGATCAATTCCATTTTAAATCAGGCCGAAAGATCAAGCCTAGGGTCTCAGAATGATTTGGTATTTGGATACATAATTCGATGGTGGAAATAAAGCAACATGAATATCACATAATTTGATCAATTTTTTGCATTTGTTACAATCATTCGAAGATTACCTGCAAATTTGAAAAAATGGACATAATTTTTTTCCAATTACAGTATTTTCCGAGAATAAACTTTTTAAGAATATGGAAGAAAGTGAAAAGGTTCAGTTTTCCTTGAAATCTTCTTTTCATGTTTACGAAATTAGATGAGAAAAATAAATAAGATTTGAGAGAAATCCCTGACTTTGTTATTCTCCTTCTATTTGTTCTAGGTTTCTAGTTTCATCAGAAGAGCATTCTCTCAGTTTTATGGAGACTTAACCATTTTTGAGGCCGAAAATTTTTCAACGTAATTTTTCTCGTAAAGGGTGCCATACATCACAGAAGAGCAAGAGCAATTTTTATAGAACTTGTTTAGTTGTCTAAACTCTTATCTTAACATTTTCTCAACCTTTCGTTGTTTGTAAACATCAGATTTATCACAAAAAAATTTTAATGTGAAACAGTCGTTACAGAAAACAAAACTCAAGAGACATGTATTTGGCACGAAATTTGAAAAAAAGTGTCTGTCTCTTTTTTTAAATTCACAAGCAATCTTCAAGTGATTCAAAAAGTCCAAAAACCAAATTTCGTGGACGAACGGAAAATTTTGTAAATATGTTTCCATTTAAATCTTAAACAATGTTGAGCAATTTTGTTGTTCGAAACTGATTAGACTTAACTTGTCTAACTAAGACTAGTAATCAATAATATTTACCACCAGTTCTATCTAAGCTGATTTCTTTGAAAGTCAGATTATTTACTTTTCACAAGTCAGACATGAATTCAAAATAAAAAAAAATAAAGTTTTTTAAATAAGTAATTCAACTTTTTTCAGTTGCTTTCATAAGTCCCTGGTACTATTTCATTTCTTTATGGAGTCTTTGTACAACACAAAATGCATTTCTTTATGACAAAAACCGAGAAAAATGTGAAAAATTTCGTATTGATATTTCAGGATTAGATTTCTCATAAAAGACTTTTCATATCACCTGCACGTGGCATGGTTTATATCCAATATTTACAAATGAAGAATAATTGTTTAATTGTAATACATATAATTGTGTGAAATAGAAGAGAAGATTGTAATTGACGTCACAAATGTTTTCTTAGCCAGATGATGGTGGTTAGATACGTTACTTCAGGACTGAACATTGAAATAAGACATTTCTTGCACTGATGATTTATGAATATGATAAGATATAATCATAATCGAAAAATTAATTTTTTTAAAATCTTCCTGTGCTTTTCATTTTCTGAATATGATAAAAAATATTTAATTATTTTCAGAAAGTTAAATTTTGTAAAGGAAAGTTGACTGAAAAGACAGTTTAATCAACTGAATAACAAAAAACCATTTCCTGTTATACAAAAACCACCATGAAATGCAGTTTTCAATATTCAGTACCAACCAGTTATATGAAAGTAGTACTAGGACCCATTTTGAAGTAAAATTTCTGTGAAATTTTGCCAGAAAAATGAATCTCAAATTTTAAACTCATCATCTCAATTAGCTTTTGTAATATCAAATTTTTGTCTTTCCAATTAGGAGCTAATTTGTCACAGCCTTTTTTTTATTTCAATGAATCCCAATATTGGACGAATCATTATTTTCGACATCCCCTTACAGTTTTGAATTACAAAAAACTAAAAAACTTCGAATCTGAAAATTTGCTTAAATAAAAAAAATCAATAATTCTAATTTAAAAAATCGATGCCTCAAACACCATTTGAGTTATATCAACATAAAAGTTTTATATGAGTACGTCTTGCAAAAAATCTACTGGAATCTGCTTGACAAATTGGTCTCCTTGGAAATCGTGATGGTGCAAAAATGTTTAATCTTAAAACGAATTATAGAAAAATCGGGAAAAAATATAAGTTGAAAAATTGTTTGTATTATCAGATATGTGTTATCAGAAATTGTTATTTAATGAGATCTGGATTATAACGATAATTGATTGTTAATAAAATAACACACGTATTGCAATTTTTCAGTGATTCGTGAATATGTTTTCCTCGAAATAAAATAATAATGTTTACATTCAAAGTAAACATAATATGTTTCGAAAACTTGATAGCAGTTACAATTATTTAAAAAATTCTCAATTGAATCCTATTAAATAACAAAGATATAAATATCGAGATCTAATAATAGTTGAGAATCTTGAATATTGACCTATTTCCTTAACTACTGAAAATTTTTGTTTTTCGGCCTTCAACAGATTTCAGATAAAAAGTCTCGTCTGCTTAAAGCTTATGTTTGAAACAACACCTTTTTCGAAAATCTTCAAGGTTTATTGTAAACAGTACTTCATCAAACAATATTCATGATGAGGAAAAAACAATGCAATCATGATTCTGGTGAAATTGGTGAAATATTCAAATTCAGGTTTGTTCGTTATTCCGAATTTTGGGATGAGAAACTATTATAAATTTACAATTATCACACAGAATTCAAGTTCCACTGACATACGGCCTTCTCACACACGAAACAAATCAGGCAAAAAATAAATATATATATTTTGTTGTTGTTGAAAGGGTTAAACAACTACCGTAGATTTCCACTGAGAGCAACTGTCATCTAAAAATGACACCGGCTTCCATATATATGTAACTCTTAGAATAAACACGCAGTTTGTTTTACGAACATGAAAGTAAGAAGTATAACCAAGTCAAATTTATCATTTTAGTCTAAGGTCTAGTGCTAAATCCCAACGACGGTCACATTTACTTAAGATATGAAACAATGCGGCAGTGATATCGTTGTATACCAAGTGTCTTCATAGATGTTAACGAATTTATAAAAGGGCTTGCAAGTGAAACCAAAGTATTGTATTTTTTCAAAATTTTTCAAGAACGATTCGAAAAATTAAAGGTAAGTCTAATTAGTCCAAGTTGTACTGAAGATTTCCATATTGTACGAACTTGTGAGCTATTTCGAAACCAAATTCATGTATCAAGTTGTGAATTTTGTTGAAACATACACACCTGGTTATTTTTATCTCTAAGCTCAAAGTTAATTATTTCATATTTCTGATATTGATCATTTTAAATTTGAGCTTTAATGTAGTTTCTGAAAAAAGTTACTTTTTATATGGTTTTTCGCGTCAAGTAAGAAAAAAGTTGAAATTCAGAAGAAGTCATACCTATTTTGAAAAATAATGAGCCAAAGAAATAATTATGTGACTTATAATACAAAAATCAACACCCACTGAATGCAAATTTTTTACTGATATTCTAAAATTGCGATTTGATTTTTTGTAGATGCATAAGTTAACTCTTTTCCTGGGAATATGTTCAGCTTTTGCTATAGGCCATGAAGTGACAGTGCCGGCTGAAAACTGTGAAAGTAAGTGATACATCATGTTATAATGATCAATCTGAAAAAGCGAAATTGTATTATTATTATTTTGGCATTAAAATTGGGCACTGAGAAATTTAAAAATAACAATAAATATTGCAATTTTCAAACTAAGTCTTCCATAATTATTTTCCAGAAATCGTTGGTTGTTACTTTGGGGGAGGCTCTGTACAGGACATCGATACGTTTCTTTGCACTTACATGTTTTACGGTTACGTTGGATTTGGTGAAGATATTTCTATCAAAATTCTTGAACCATTTGACTATGTACAAGGTCGAGCGTATATAGACGTAAAAAGTCTTCAGAAAAATAATTCAAAGTTAAAAACCTTAGTGTCCGTAGGGGACAAGTATGACGACACCAGGAATATTACTAATAATGAGTAAGTTTTATTTTTCATCCATGATTAAAGAATATATTATAACAAAGTTCGGGATAGGGTTATTAATTGGATAAATTGATTTTTTGTCCTCGATAATAAAGTCGGATATATGAAAATTATCCTTGACTAAAGAATGAAAAATTAAGGAAAATAACTTTTTATATTAGCCAGTATGTTTTATTTTTCGGCATTATGTGACTTTAATTGATAAAATGTTCTATCCTCCATACCGATAGTTTTCATATAAATAATTTCTGATGAAGAAGTCAAAATTCACTTCGAAACATACTGGTCCCTAGTGGTATAAAAAAGACGGAGAAAGAATGAGTAAGACCAATTTTTTTAAATAGAGACACTAGTCTTAGGATACATTCCAATCTGCAGGGTTGCCTATAAATATAATTGAAAATTTTATTGATCAAGGCATAAATGTTTGCCTGAACTTATCAAAAGATATCTATGTTTTGTTTCATTATTGCTCAAAGGATGTGTTGATGTTAGCAATTTCTAGAAATATGTGACTTTTCAGATTATTACTTTTCCTACTTGTAGAATGCAATAATCTGAATATATTGTTTTAGAATCAGCAAATCAAAAACATATTACATTTTTTTAGCATACCTTATAGCGTATTGACTGATCCAAATCTGAGAGAAAAACTTGTAAATAACATTGTCAACTTCGTGAAAGAATACGGATTCAGTGGTATAGATCTCGATTTAACCAATCCTCCTCAAAATGGTGGACGGCCTTCTGATAAGAAAAACATAGTTTTACTCTTGGAGGCCCTCAGAGAAGAATTTAATAAAGGAGATCTCATTTTATCTGCATTAGCTGATCCTAGTGAAGCGACGGTTAAGGTATTATACGATATTGAAGGTATATCCAAGTATGTACATTTCATAAATTTGAAGACTTTTGATTTTCACGGAATCCTTGATGCGGATCACAAACTTGGTCATTCTTCTCCACTGTTTCCTTCATCAGAGGAAAATACTGACGACCGCAAGAAGAACGTTGTAAGTATTTTCATTTGTTTTCATTTGCGGCAAAATTTCTGGAAATAGGCAAGCGGACTGCAAAAGAAAAGATATATAAGGTAAAAGTTAAATCATTTGTTTCTATAGCAACCAGAAAATTTCTTTTCTGAGTAGCCACTTTTAACGCCGGAAAAAATCCCGGTTATTTCATAATTCATAAAAAAAAATTTGGCCATTATTATTAAAAAATTGAAACTAATAAAGCTGAAGATTTTTGCATTCAAACTAATCATCAAGACTAAACCACCTAAAGCAGCCAAACTTAAACTCATCTGAATTTTCATTTTTCCAAATTAAATGTTTTCAAGCTACGGTGTTGAACAGATATCTATAAGTGCTTATAATTGATGTTAGTTGTTTTTCTCTACATAGCGTTGAACATATATTTGTGGAATATTGCTTTTTTGTTTTGAAGATGTGAATACATTCTCCTCTTTAAAATAAATCTCTTATTCTTTGTTGCTTAGTGAACTAGAGCACCAGTTTGGCAATCTGAAGATTGGGGTTCGAAACCCAGCAGAGCCATAGAAGAATTTTTTCAAAAACTTAAGAACAAGATCTCAATATTTCAACAATATTGATTTAAGACCATTAAGAGAAGATAAACTAACATCAGTTATAATTTTCCAAATTGAAGCTTGAAAAAAACTTTCATTAACATTTTTTTAATGTAATCGTTTAATAATAAACAGGTTATACAGTGAAATCATTTTATCCTCAATGGGTTCAATTTTAAGAGCTTCAAAAGGAATTCTTCTAACAGTTTCTAACCAAATTTTACCAATTTTATCAGAAAAGTTGAGTTTATAAGTTAAAAGTTGAATGGTTCAGATAAAAGTTGAGGTAAAAATAATATTGGAATTTCTAACCAAATAGTTGAATATTTAAGCATTGAATTCGCAACCAAATAGTTAAATTTTCGAGCCAAAACAACAAATTTTTTGATGTGAAAGTTATATTATCGATTTGAAACGATAAATCTTCTGACATAAAAGATGAATTTTCAACCTCAGACGATGACTTTTCTACAATAATATATTCATTTTCAATCCAAAAGAACGAATTCTCTATCCAGAGAATATTTTAACAAAACAGTTCGATTTTTGACCAAAAAAGATAACTTTTCTACAGAATAATTTAATTTTTACCAAATAGTTGAATTTACTAACTACGAGGATAAATTTTCCGTCAGATGGTCGAATTTTTGAACAGAAAAGATTAAAAGTTAACCAAAAACCGTTGCATTCTCAACCAAATAGTTGAATTATTAAACCAAGATCACGTTTCTTTTAGAAAACAGTTGAACTATCAACCAGAAAAGGTTAATTTTAAACAATAAAGATAATTTCTAACCAACAGAGATGACTTTTCAATCGAATCATTTAATTTGAAGAAAAAAAAAATTTTAATCAAACTGTTGCGGTTGGAACCAAATAGTTTTCCTTTCAATTAAAACAAAAGAATTTTCCAAAAATTTCAACAAAACAAGATTATTCTTCTATCATGAAATATGAATTTTCGATAGAAACAAAGTTTCACCCAAAACATGTATCTGAATTTTCGAATAAAAAGGAAAAATGAAAAAAAAAAGTTGAATTAAAAAACAAGTTAAATTTTATAACAGAATAGTTCAATTTTTAACCAGAAAGAATAATGTTTAAACCAAAAATAGTTGGATTTTTTTGGTGAGTTCTATTGATTCAATCCGCATTCAAGCAAAAAAACAAGAAAAGAGAAAAATTGTTTGTAACAGGGAAAAAATGAAATTCTTCAAAAGAAAAGGAGAGAGGATAATAGTGGAAGAAGTATGCATTCTGTCACTATCATTTGATATATAAACTATTTCTTCACTATTATTTTCTGAAATGCAAAGCTGTTTATTGCAGACTGAACGAAAAATTCCCGGTCCGCGTGAAATTTTTGGTTATTTCTCGATTTCCCATGCCAGTGGCCACGCTGTTTTTTTTTGCTTTGAGTAATTAGGTTCATAACTCTACTTACTTAATAACACTTCAAATTTGATATTTAAAATGTTTTGAATATTCATTTCAAAGCTTAACATTTCTCAATATCAAAAAAACATTTAGTTCGATTTTAATAATTTGTTCAATTGGAATTCCTTACCTAGGATTATATTGTAAAACACTGGATTTCGGAAGGTGCTCCAGCGAACAAGTTAGTAATAGGAACTGCTTTTTACGGAAGATCTTATACCTTGGCTAACGCAAAAGAAATTGGTAGAGGCGCAAAATTTTCTCGTGAAGGAAAATGTGGTAGTTCACCAGAATATTACAACATATGTCCCTTGTTAAAGAAAAAAGAATGGAAGCGTATCTATGACAAAGAACAGCAAATACCATATATCTACAATGGGACTGAAGTTGTTACTTTTGATGATGTCGAGTGAGTCCTCAAATGAAATTGTTTTCAAGTTTGTGTTTCAATATTGATGAAAATATTTAATTTTTATATTAACTCCTAGATCCATCAAGGCGAAGGCTGAATATGTGGTGAATATGAATCTTGGTGGTGCTTTGTCGTGGACGGCAAATCAAGATGATTTCCATGGACAATGTGGAGAAAAGTTCCCACTTTTGAAGGCTTTGAATAGCGTTCTCAGAAAAAAATGTTGAATTCTTGTAGAAATCTCAGTTGAAAAAATAAAGAATTTATTACACCCCAGGCGGAAAAATTCTATATAGTTTATACATAATGTATTATGTATAGATAGGCACTATATAAAAAATTATATATATTTTATACATAATCGGCGATTCACAATTTATATAATAGGAACATAATATTTCTTCATATAATTACCTTCTTGGACGCGATTTAAGTATGTCATTGAGTCCGGACGGTGTGAAGGTGCGTAATATCGGTACTCCTCCGGAAGTGACAACGACCCCGGTGTACCTAATCATGCACCAGGTTGCCAAAAGCATCTTCTGCAGGAATTTTCTCAACATTGAAACTTCGATGATAAACAAATCAAATTCTAATGTAGTTGCGTCGACCCTGGTCTACCCGATCATGCCCCAGGCTGCTAAAAGCATCGTCTACAGAATTTTTCTCAAAATTTAAAGTTCGATGATAAAAAGATCAAATTCCAATGTTGTTGCGCCAACCTTGGTGTACCTGATCATGCACCAGGATTGGTGCAACTACATTGGAATCCGGTCTGTTTATCATCGAACATTAAATTTTGAAATAATTCCTGTATACGATGCTTTTAGCAACCTGGTGCATGATCAGGTAAACCAGGGTCAGCGCAACTACATTTGAATTCGATCTTCTTATCATCGGAATTTAAATTTTGAGAGAATTCCTGTAGATTATGCTTTTAACCACCTGGTGCATGATCAGGTAAACCAGGGTCGGTGCAACTACATTGGAATTTCATTTGTTTATCATCGAATTTCAAATGTTGACAAAATTCCCGTAGAAGATGCTTTTAGCAACCTGGTGCATGATCAGGTACACCAGGGTCGGCGCAACTACATTGGAATTTTATTTGTTCATCATCGAAGTTTAAATGTTGACAAAATTCCCGTAGAAGATGCTTTTAGCAACCTGGTGCATGATCAGGTACACCATGGTCGGCGCAACTACATTTGAATTCGATCTTTTCATCAGCGAACTTTAAATTTTGAGAAAATTCCTCCAGACGATGCTTTTAGCAACCTGGTGCTTGATCAGGCAAACCAGGGTCGGCGCAACTACACTTAAATTCGATCTTCTTATCATCGGAATTTAACTTTTGAGAAAATTCCTGTGGACGATGCTTTTAGCAACCTGGTGCATGATCAGGTACACCAGGGTCGGCGCAACTACATTGGAATTTTATTTGTTCATCATCGAATTTCAAATGTTGACAAAATTCCCGTAGAAGATGCTTTCAGCAACCTGGTGCATGATCAGGTACACCAGGGTCGGCGCAACTACATTTGAATTCGATCTTTTCATCAACGAACTTTAAATTCTGAGAAAATTCCTGTAGACGATGCTTTTAGCAACCTGGTGCATGATCAGGTACACCAGGGTCGGCGCAACTACATTGGAATTTTATTTGTTCATCATCGAAGTTCAAATGTTGACAAAATTCCCGTAGAAGATGCTTTTAGCAACCTGGTGCATGATCAGGTACACCAGGGTCGGCGTAACTACATTTGAATTCGATCTTTTCATCAACGAACTTTAAATTTTGAGAAAATTCCTCTAGACGATGCTTTTAGCAACCTGGTGCATGATTAGGTACACCGGGGTCGTTGTCACTTCCGGAGGAGTACCGATATTACGCACCTTCTAACCGTCCGGACTCAATGACATACTTAAATCGTGTCCAAGAAGGTAATTATATGAAGAAATATTATGTTCCTATTATATAAATTGTGAATCGCCGATTATGTATCAAATATAGATAATTTATTATGTAGTGCCTATACATAATACATTATGTATAAACTATGTATAATTTTTCCGCCTGGGACATCTATCAATGCATATTTATTCTATTTCCTAGTTGCATGCCGAGTGATTTTTTTTTTTAAATTTGGTCCAGGCATCTTGTACAAAAAAAGGCATTTTAGTATAAAGTTTTCAGGAACATAATTGGAACTTGAAAAAATTCTGAGAAAATCTAAAAAAAGAAGAACCTTCTGTTTTCAGTAGGTGCTGAGTTAGGACCTTTTAAAGTAACCACAATTTTTTTTCAAGTGAATAAAAGATAAAATTTCAAAGTTTGCATCTGTACTTTGCAAACATGTTAAACTTACAACTAAAAAGTGTTATGTAAGTTAAGTTGTCAGAGCAAATAACTTGTGTTCTTTTTTTCTAAACTAGCTGGATGACCATATTATTACCATGGATCTTTGACGCTTCTCAATCGGAAGAATTGAATCAATTCATTTAACTAATTAAAATTCAACTGATTTAACATTGCTCATTCATTTTTTATAAAGAACGTTATTGAGGGGATCAGTTTTGCAACATTTCAATATTTTATTTTTCAATGTCAAAAATGTTTAAACTATTCATCACACAGGAAATAATTATTTCTAAATGTTTATAATGAAGGAATTAATAAACAAATAACGATTTCTATAGTCATTCGTTCTTAATTTATGTGATCTATTCTCAATGATTATATTAATTATAAAATAAATAAGTTAACCCCTTTTTGTTATTAATTATTATAACACTATTATTTTTTTATTTAATCATTGTTATTGTTAATGTCCTAAATAATTTTCAAATGATTAATTTTTAGTTTCATTCGCTGTGAACGACAGATCTTCTACAGGAAGGTTTCATAAAATGTGCAGATGATTTTTAATGTGAAGAGTATTATTGAAACAAGTGTCGGACAATTAAATTCTTTCAAGCAATGAATTTGAAAAACTTTTCCTGCTCAATAACTACAGATCCATAAATTAAGAAAAAAAAATTAAAACGAGTAATTTTTTCTGACAAATGGGTAAATGTGATCAAATTTGGTATAACTCATGATAACTCATGAAGTATTTGTGCTAGGTCATTGTTCCTTTTAACAGTAGTTATTGCTACCAAATTTTGGAATTTTCATCAAGATCTCTAAATCGGCATTTTTAATACAAAAACGCGTTTAACTTAGTTGAAACGGAGAAAACTACCAGATGCCTCATCCAATTAGCATTTATTTAATTTTATCATAATGAAAGTTCAATTCCTGGAATTAAGCTGTGAGCGGTTCTGCTGGATCATGAGCGGATACATACAAATGGAAAATGGCGAATTCTGATCTGAAAATTATGTTCAAATTTTCATTGTTTATATGAGTGTTTTTAATTAAATGGCAATGTATCTGTCAATCATTGAAAGCCAAACACTGATACTAAGTATCTTTACAAATTATATAGTGAATAATGTAAATTAAACTTTGGGGATTGTAAAACTGATTTATCAATGATTTTTTTTGTTTGACTTTACTCTATACGGAAATTATTAATAATTCATCAAAGAATTACGTACATTTTCCGTAAAGCTAACCCATTTTCAGCTTACAAAAATTAAAAAAAAATTAGGACTTATTTCATCTCAGGGCCATTAAAACGATATATTTTTACTTAAAATATGTAATTTGTTTAATAATTCTGTCATTCTAAACCAGTTAGATGCGTCACCTAATTACAAACACATTTTCATTCGCTATTTTTCATTTAACGTTTGAATTGAGGTGACCTGAATATATATTTTGAATTCACAGAAGTATGTTATATATTCAATGAAACTCATTTCACTTATTTAACAAAATACCTCTTCATCTAAATTATAGGTGACGTATTGTTCCAAATTAAAAAAAATTATATTCAGTGATGAATCCACATTTAGAATCAGATATGCATAACTTTTCTGGATCCTTTATTTCATTTGCATAGAAAATTTAAAGGTAATATTTATACCCTCTCCTCCGTATTACCGTAACACGGGGCTACGTGGAATCAGAAAAGGGGAGAGCGAGACACATGAAATCTTTGGATTTCATGATCTGATATTCCTTTTTTTCAATAAAAGGGCCGTGTCCCGCTTTACACTGCATGTCCCACTTAGCCCCGTGTTATGATACTGGGTAAAAATTATTCAATTACATATTTAAAAAAAAGTCTTTCTATGTAAAAATTTGCGTGGGATAGAAATTATATTTTTGAACAACCTTAACATAACATTTGCATGCAAAGGGGTTAAAACATTTATTCAAACAATTGCATCACAGTTGAATCCGTTATAATTATCAACTATTCAGTGTCAACTTAAGATACGAAAATCGCGCTCTAGTGGCAATTTTTGTCACATGAAAAAAAAACTGCCAAATAAAATAGGTCGGGTTTGAAAATCTACGAATCATTCTAACACATGTGACACTTACCCAAATAACAAATAATGACCTTAATTTTTATCTGTAAACACTTGACGGGATTCAGATAACAAGTCTTGTCTCGCTGAAATTTCGTTTAGAAAAAGTGAATTACATTTTTTATTGCCGAGTAAAATTTTTTATTTGTGTAAAAGGACAACTTATTTTTGTGTAGTGTCTAGGCAAACCAAAAATATTCAGTCTGCGCCCACTGAATTTCGGTGAACCTAGTAGCTACTTTCCCATTTTACTTGATTCGAAAGAAATATTTGTTCTACACTAACCGAATTTCGGTGAACTTACGATATACAAAACAGAACGGTGAGCTTCATCCAAAAATGGTTAGAAAAGATTATGTTGGCCTTTTGAACAAAAATTGCTTGTCAAACTTTTGTTTTGTATCTTAATGCTTAATGCTAAAAATTATGAGGAAAAATTAGTCGTTTTAAAAGTGATCTAATGAAAAGAAAAATCTCTTATAGATGAAAACAGTCGGAATTTTATAGTTTTAAAAATTTGTTCGAACAAAATGTGTATGTATTTTTTCACCTTTAAATTAAAGAAACATAAAGTCCTATACCACATGTCCTCAATCGCTTAAAACATTATACAAGATACATAATACAAGATTCTGTTTCTTTTTATCCACGACTCAACTGCGGATCTCCAAAATTTTAATTTTCTTTTTAATTTCGCATAGTTAATATTTTTGAAAATATTTAACACACTAGAAATAAGAAACGATAAACAAAATACGTTTCTAAAAGTTCTTAAATTGAATATCTTATACGTTTCGTTCAATTTTTTTGAACGAAACACTTCATTGATGAAAATTTTTTTTTTGGAATGATAAGATGTTCAAACAAAACGATTTAACTAGTAAAGAAATGTCAATAGTAAGAATATTCAGGTTGAAAATCTTTGAGGACTAGCTGGTGAATATGCTTTCAATTTTTTATCACCTCATTCTATTTTTCACAATTCTCGATCAGAGAGTTCCAAATTCAATGTTTTATAAATTTATAGAATTATGAGATAATTATAACTGTGACTTTTTATTGAATGTTAAGTATCTAAATATAAAAAAACAAAATTATTCACTGACAGATATCCCATTGAATCTTGAATTTTTTTTTAGGAAAAAGAACAATTTCCAATATTCAGCAAGGTTTGAGTGCTTCTTGTATAACATCATAAATTATAAAGCAAATACGATTTCACAGAGCTAAATTGATGTAATCTCTAAATGTTACAATTTGAATTCTTTTTTTAAAACCACTTTTCATTCTTAGGTGAAATTGTCTCATGCCGCTCACGCCACCACAATTCAGAGCTAAAATAAATGATATCGGGGCCCTGCATTGCCCTTTGTCACTGACTTAACTATTTCATTCGTTTCTTTGTGCTCGCCTCGTCAACTCCAAATAACATTTTTTGTTTGTTTTCCAACCTTATAATTTTTCATCTAGTAATATGGGTAATCCGAAAAGATCCAGGAGAAAAGATCGTCATTCGAGACATAGGTCAAAGGAAAGTAGTGATTTGAACCGTTTATTAAAAGAATTCGAGAGTATAAAACGCAAAATCAAGATGTGTGATCGTCGAAATAGGTCTTCGCCCACTTTATATTCAGGGTCGTCTCGAAGTTTTTCCAGCTCAAATTCAAAAAGTTACCGAGGTTCAAGGTCTAGTAATGTAACTAAATCAAGAACGAGAAGTCCTAGACGTAGAAAAGAGAATAGAGATTCTCATTCTCGCACATGTTCGCTCACTCGATCTGCTTCTCGTTCTGCCTCTCCTGTTCCGAAAAAGCAGTCTGGTGAGTTAATTTAAACCAACTAAATGGACGGCACAGCTCATTCTTAAGATGAGAGAAAAAGTCCGTTCCTTCGACTGGTGAGCCTGTGTCATAAGTACAGGACAAATCCAGATTGAATATCCTTTTTAGGTTATGCAAAGAGATGACTCAGCTCATTCTCAAAAAGATAGAAGGCCGACCTTTAGTCCGGTGAGCCTGTACACAAGTACAGGATTAATCCAGGTTGTTCATTCTTTTAGGTAATGGAAACGAGGATGATCTTACGGAAAAAGAAAAAAACACCGATTCCAAAAAACTGGATATCCTTGGGGAAAATCCGTCACCAGTCAACCAAAAAGAGGTTAATTTGCATCCAGATTTAGTTTCAAGGTGGAAACATTGGCTCACAGCTGGCCTCACTGATCAAGTCAGGGAGGATTTGATGAAAAAATATCCCACGAAGGGTGACTGCTTACTAGAACCTCCTCAGTTGAATCCGGAAGTGAAGCTTCCTATGAATGACGTTGCTAAAAAACGCGACGAACATTTTCAAGACATCCAACGCTTAGCTGGTTCTGCATTGTCGGCTATAGGTCCGGCTATTTCCAATTTGCTGGGAGAAGAGAAACTTAACCCCTTGAATCTGTTGGAAATGCTCGCAGATGCGGGAAAACTCATTACCGAATTACATCACTCAGTTTCAAAAGCGAGAAGAGCTTTTATTACTCCAAGATATTCAAAATCAGTCAAAGAATTGTTGGACTCGCCGTCAGATAATCAGGCCTTTCTTTTTGGAGATAAATTGACCGAAGAGTTCATTACCAAAATCTTCTGGTAATTTAAACATCAGGAGCTCTTCGACGAGGAAATTCAAGACATCGCGATCGAGCAACAGGTTCACGTCTCGAACGAATCCCTCCAATTTCAAGGGAACCAATAAGGGAACAGCGTCCTCGTATCAGACGTCATTCCAGCAACGTCAACAAGCTCCGACAAATTCAACCAAATTTCCGAAGCAGACCAACCAACAGAGACGATAGGGGTACGTAGAGCTGGCAGGCTGCAGAGGTTTCTTGGAAAGTGGAAAGAAATAACTAGCGATAAATTTGTTTTAAATTGTATAAAGGGCCTAAAGATTCCTTTCACTCAATTGCCAAAACAATTGTCTTTACCCAGTAGTCGAAATTGGTCACATGAGGAGACCGTGGCTTTGAGGTTAGAAATTGATAAACTTTTAGAAATAGGGGCTATTAATACTTGTCAATCAGTGGATGGTGAATTTATATCACCTTATTTTCTAGTCAACAAAACCGGATAATTCCAAATGCTTTATATTCAACTTACAGAAGTTAAATAATTTCATTCAGGTACCTTATTTCAAAATTGAGGACCTTCGTACGGCTTTTAAATTAATAGAAAAAGATTGTTTCATGTGTCACTTAGATCTTAAAGATGGTTTCCTCCATGTACCAATCGACAAATGTTACACGAAGTTTCTGAGGTTTGTTTTTAACGGGGTTTTATACGAATTTTCATGTTTACCATTTGGCTTGAATATCAGCCCGTTTGTCTTTACTAAAATCTTGAAGCCGGTGGTCACTTATCTGAGAGAAAGAGGCCTATCTTCGGTTTTATATCTAGATGATTTTTTGATTTTAGCAAACTCTTTTGACGGTTGTTCAAAAAATGTAGAAACTACCATAGATTTTTTGAAATCATTAGGTTTTTTTATTAACTATGATAAAAGTAATTTAGAGCCCTCACAGGTATGTCCGTATTTGGGTTTTATATTGAATTCAAAATGTTTATCGGTAGAACTTCCACCAGAAAAGCGCAAAGATTTATGTTCTCTGATAAAAAAGTTCAGGAAAAAACGGGCATGCACCATCAGAGATTTCGCCGAATTAATAGGACGATTAGTGGCAAGTTGTCCAGGAGTAGGATATGGTATGGTTCACACAAAAAGCTTAGAAAGAGCTAAATTTCTCGAAATTACTTTGCCCGCAGGTAATTATAACGATCAAATGACAGTGTCACCTTCTGTGCTCCCAAACTCAGATTGGTGGAAAAATATTTTACCAAAAACGAATAACCCAATAAGACAGTTTTCCTTCGTCAAGGAAATTTATTCAGACGCGTCTAAAAGTGGTTGGGAAGCCTCGTGTGATAATGAGTCAGTTCACGGCTTCTGGAATAAAGAAGACTGTTTACGTCATATTAATTATCTTGAAATTCTAGCTGCATTTTGGGCCTTAAAGTCTTTCGCAGAAAATTTGCGGGAATGTGAAATATCACTTCGTATAGACAATACAACTGAAATCGCGTATATTAGTAAAATGGGCGGAATTCAATTTCCACATCTCAATGGTTTAAGCAAAGAGATCTGGAACTGGTGCGAATATAGAAATATATGGATTTTTGCGTCTTATATTGCTTCGATTGAAAATATTGAAGCAGACAGGCAGTCTCGAATTAAAAACCTAGACACCGAATGGGAGTTAACCAGTTCCGCTTTTGATGAGATTGTAAAAGTTTACTCCAAACCTGAGATAGATCTCTTTGCTTCTGACTCAAACACTAAATGCCAGTTATTTTGTTCTTGGGAGAAAAGCTCAAAAGCTATAGCGATAGACGCTTTTACTATTTCGTGGAGTGAAAAAGTCTTTTTTGCCTTTCCACCTTTCTCAATGATTTTAGGAACTTTGAAAAAGATTAAAACCGATAAGACATATGGGATAGTAGTTGTTCCCATATGGACCTCACAGTCATGGTTTCCAGTTTTTCGTTCGTTGCTTGTTTCTGAACCTGTCATATTTAAACCTAGTCCAACTCTTTTGTTGTCACCTTGCAGAACTCGACTGCACCCTCTGACATCCTCACTTTCCCTAGCTGCCGGACTCTTATCCGGGAAAGTTATACGAGGAGAAAATGTCCAGTGGAAACAATGGACTTCTTGGTGGCTTCTCTAACAGATTCAACCATAAAACAGTACAATAGTGTCTTGAAAAATTGGTGGACCTATTGTAGCGAAAAGAATCTCAATGTCTTTGATCAAGATACAAATGTGATTTTAAGCTTCCTTACCGAGCGATTCAACGGTGGAGCCTCTTATAGTACCTTAAACACGACTAGGTCTGCGATATCCCTTATTTCTGACAATAGAATTTCTGATTGCGTAATGGAACGTTTTTTCAGGGGAATCTATAAACTTAAACCATCTCGACCTAAGTATGCTAGAACCTGGAATGTGTCTCCAGTTTTAGACGAAATTCCGAAATGGTTTTCGCTTGATAAACTGAATCGACAGAAACTTACTGAGAAACTTGCAATACTTCTAGCTTTAGGTACAGGTCATCGAGTTCAGACCCTTTCACTCATTCCGTTAGATACGATTGTATTCTCAGGTTCCGAGGTAGAAATTAAGATCGAAGCTCTCATAAAGACATCTAGGGCTGGCTCGTATCAGCCTTGTCTAGTGCTACCATACTTTCATGAGAAACCAGAACTATGTGCAGCTTCGACCTTAAAACATTATTTAGAAAGAACAAGCGCATTAAGAGGTAATGCGAGTACGCTTTTTATTGGCTCAAAAAAGCCTCATAATGCAGTAGGTGCGCAAACTTTGAGCCGTTGGATCAAAAATGTTCTATTTATATGCGGCGTTGATAAACAGTTCACGGCTCATAGCACTAGACACGCATCCACCTCTTTAGCTTTTAAGAAAGGTTTAGACTTAAGAGTCATAAAAAACTCTGCGGGATGGTCAGAAAGATCATCTGCCTTTGCAAAATTTTATAATAGACCAATTATCGAATCTGATAGCTTCTTTACTTCAGTTATGAGTTCCTAGATTAGTTTTGTACGTGTTACTTATTTCTGATAAAATAAAATCAACTTTGGAAAATTGTCAGCTCTGAAAGTCTACAAGTGTAATCCCGAGAACGAGGCAGGGAGCATAATTAACCGATTAAATGAACTTACCTGTAAATGAAGTTCAATCGTAATTATACGACTCCCTTGTTCGAAGGGATCACACCCCTCCCATACTTCAATTTTTTCCTTTCCCTCCCAAGCACGGAAACAAAATTCCGTGGACAATTTTCCCACGCATCTCTAAACTTAATAAGACAGTGAAGTCAGTGACGAAGGGCAATGCAGGGCCCCGATATCATTTATTTTAGCTCTGAATTGTGGTGGCGCGAGCGGCATGAGATGATACTACAAGTGTAATCCCTTCGAACGAGGCAGTCGTATAATTACGATTGAACTTCGCTTACAGGTAAGTTCATTTAATTGGTTAATTTTTTCCTCTAAATAACAGTTGAACAATCATTTATTCAAGAAAAATGCGAGAAAGTTGAACAGCTATTTGAAAATTTGGAAAAGATTGAAGCAGCATTTTCAACATGAAAAGATTCCAAAAAATTATCAGAACATAACATAGATTTTTGAAGATTTCGAAATAAAATTTTGAAGTTTTTCAAGGGTTTTGAAAAGTTTGATGATAATAAAAAATTTTCTTTTGAAATTCTTGGGAAAATTTCAAATAACTCTTCATTTTGAAAAAATAATTTTAACAGAATATTAAAAAAACTTTTTAAAGGCATCCACAATACATTTTTTGACAATTATTGTCAAAAAATAGTTTGGGACATTCCAAGTGATTCTTTCTCTAATTTTCTAGGGTTTAATAAAAGTTTCACAAAAAATTAGGATCATTTGAAGAAAACTTTGAATTTTCGAAAGAATTTCAAGAACAATTACAAATATGAAAATATTCCACAAAATTTAAAACAAAATGTAGATTCCGCAACATTCCGAATTGAAAATATAAAGCTGTTCGAGGATTTTGAGAGGTTTTAAAATTATACAAAAATGTTCTCAAGATTCCTGGAAAAATTAATAATGATTTTTCATTTAAGTAATAATTTTAGGAGAACATTTAAAATATATTTCAAAGCTATGTTTAGTGTATGGATAACAATCGAACGATTGTTGACTTTCAAGGACCTACAATTAATATAATTTCACTTCTATTTTAAAAAACGTTCAGTTAAAAAAATGCAATTATTCAATTTTTAATGATTCTAACTTAAAGTTTCTGAAAAAGATATAATTTTGAAATTCTATGAATTTGTTGTTTCATTCTTCAATTAAAAGAATTGAAAATGATAGTGTGATTTCAGTTCAATTGATTTTAGTTCCACAATGCATTATGGAACAATGCAAGGCGAAGAAAAGCTGAATGGTTAATGTGTGATATCTCGGAGAAAAAAAATCGGTTCGAGATGATCAAAATTGGAAATGGAAAATTGAAAAGAATTAGTAAAGCATGGCGTTAGTAGTTTTTAGACGAAAAAATTTCTGATCGTGTTGTATTGCCTCAAATATGGCTAAAAATATCCATTTTTGAACTTTCAGGTTAGGATATCTCAAAAACCTAAGGTATAGGAAAAATTTTGATAACGGATTCTGTTTTAGGATACCAAAATCCTTGGGGGTCACATAGTCCGGTCTTTGGGTACAAAAATTATGTAATTATTGTCGATCTGTGTTATCTGTCATATAATCTCAAATACTCAACACATTGTGAAATTATTCAATCCGCTAAATAGAATGAGGACCAATAAAAACCGTTTGAAATTCATTGTTAATCAGGTACAAGAATAATATTTACCTAATTCTGTTCATTTAAAATGAGTGACGAGGTTGTGGATGCTTTCTTGCAAATTTCAGTAAATCTCGATCAAGGATCGATTATCGATTCGCAGAACTTGATTTGACAGAATGAAATGTTTTTAGAAAATCGAAAACGGCAGGGCCTTCATAAGAGATTTTAGTTACCCTGATAATTTTTAAAAAATTTTCAAATATTCTTGTCATTCGAAGAAGTAAACCTGGTAGTCCAGATGTTTAACCCGTGGTAGGCACACTGGTGCAAATTCGCACCAAAGAAAATTTCATTTTTGTAGAATTCAAAGGGAAATAAATTCAAGTTTTACATGAGAAGGCATATCCACTTTTCAAATTATCTCTCATTTTCATGGTAAATAAAGAACTTTAAAAGCGGAAAATCCCGAGTCGCACCAGTTTGCCTATAGAGAGTGTGTCAAATGAGTATGCCTACTACGAGTTAAAATACATCTTCCCCCAAGAAGTTGTATTCACAACCGAAATGGCATCCAGAACTCAAATTTAAGTTAACCTACCCATTTTTCCAACGTCTCGTCCTTCTACGATGTAAACCTGAAAGTCCAGGTATGCAGAATATATCTTCTTCAAGGAAGGTGCCTTCAGGACTGAAATTTTATTCACCCTGACCGTTTTTCCAAGGTCTGGTAGTTCTAGGAAGTGGACTCGGTACTCCAGG
>CAKNXH010001195.1:29692-78970 GCA_932178445.1 Andricus quercusramuli
AATTTTGGTGAAACTAGACTAGGCCTTTTTCTGTCCAAAGCTGCACAATTTACAATCGTATTATGCATCTATGCTATTAGTTATTTCTCCAAAGGCGATATCTGTGCATCCCGAAATTTCAGTATAAACAGCAGGAACTTAAAAAAGAGAAGTATTTGTCATCCAGAAATTCGGGACAAGGAGACATTATTGAGTTACAGTGCTTTTTCTCAAAAATAGACGTAAAATATATCTATCCTCAAAATAAACAGAGTTTTTTAAAAGTGAAAAGTATAACCACGAAAAATTTAGAATTCATTTTGAGGGTATATTGTTACTTTTTAACAACGGCAATATTGACTTAAGACATGAAACATCTGGCGAAGATATCGGCATATATAAAGTGTTTCTATAGAAGCAAACGTAGGTATATAAAGGCTAGAACGTTGAATCACAGTATTGTGTTGCTTCAAAAATCTTCAAGAACGTTTCGAAAAATTAAGGGTACGTCTAATTATTCTCAGCTGTTCTAAGATTATTTCATTAACAAATTTTAACAAATTTGAATCTTATAAACCGGTAAAAAGTTGGAACTAAAAAAAAGTCATACTAAAAATTACTGCTGACTTTGACACGTGATTACTCATTCAAAAAAGAAGCAAGAAGCTTTGTTGAAACTGTGTTGTGAAGCTTATCAAATTTCACGTCCAATGGCTCCTATTAGAGATATTTTTGACCCACCGGAGAGATTATATCACGTGAGAAGTTTTGAAAAAGTGCAAGAATTTCTCAAATTTTGTGCTTCGTCTTCAAATTATGGCATGCCCTTAGAAAGATGTAACAAACATTTTTTATTTACACCAAATTATACCACATTTTTCGTCATATATCAGGAACCCACAAAGATTTTTAGAGTTTTATTGACTTCAATCAAAGAAAAGTCTTTAAAGGCTGTGTGGTATAAAATAATTTCAAATTTTTTTATGCAAGTTTCTTAGATCACATCCCAAGTTGAAGTCGCGATAAAAATTCGAGATCATTCGACAAAGCAATCTTTTAAACATTAATAATGTTAATAATTTAGTCCAACTTTTCAGTATGTTTTGTTAATTCATTTTGAAAATGCATTAATCAGTTTAAAAATCATTGTATTTTCAACCTCAAAAGATGAACATTCAACCCAATGATTTTATTTCGAAAAAGCAATAATTATCAACAAAATAGTTCAAGTTTGAAGCAAAAGGGACGAATTTTCAACAAAATAGTTAAATATTTAATCGAATAGTTGAATTTTCAGTCTACAAAAATGAATTTTTAACCGACTGCGACTGGTTGAATTCTCAAACAAAGAAGATCGATTTTAGATGAACAACGGTTGCGCTTTGAACAAAGTAGTTGAATTCTCAACCAGAGAGAAGATTTTTTAACTGATAAAATTAATTTTCAACAAAGTTGTTCGACATTCAATAGATTGATTGATCACGTTTTAAAGTCAGCCGTGATTTCTGATAGTACTAGCGCTAGTCGTATCGACATTTTCCGACGGAAGTCTAATTCCAAGCATCATCTCTCGGTTATTCTATATTTCTGATACTGATTATTTCAAGTTTAAACTTCAATGTCATGTTAGATTACTTGGGAAATTATACCTTTCCTGCAAAAATAATAAATTACAATAAAAAACAATTACAGTACGATTTGAACTGAAAATACGCATGATACCGTAAGGTGCTTCTAAGAAAATTTGTGAGCATAATTTAGGCGAGAAATTGTGTTGAATAAAATGTTCCTGTAGCCTGTGTCATTTTTCAAAAGATTTTTTTTTAATTTTCAATATATTTCTATAACAGCAGTTAGTAACATATTTGTAGATATTCTTTGTATGGAAAACTTTTGTCTTTCCATTTTTTTCTTCTCTTGTGTCGTTGTTCCAAAAATTCACTTTACTTTATTTCTAATCTTATTTTTCACGATTAGACGAAAATCTGATCGTCATATCTAAAACAATCCCGACGCAACTGGAACGTGTACGTCATTCACTCCCGCTCCTTCTATCCGAGAAGCTGAGCCTGAGCGGGAAATTCACGCAATTCAATCCAATTTTTTTAAATGAAATAGTTTGGTTATCTTTTCGTCATGTTTAAAAGCCAAATTTTTTCGTTTGGACGGCAAAACTGGAAAAGTTATTGATTTTTCAAAACTGAAGTACTGACTTCACGCTGCAAAACAAAATTTAATTTTTTTCAAACATTCTTTTACCAATCGTTTGGATGTCGTTTGGATGCGTTTAGAAGCTCATTTTTGACGTTTGGACGATGAAATTGTGTGAGTTATCGAATAAAAAAGTAATTAGCACCATACTCGCGAGCGGTACCTTCTCAAGTGGTAGTGACCTTCTTTGGTCAGCCGTGTCCTTAAATACAATATGATGTGTCAGACATCCTGACAAGAAGATTCATAAGAAACGATAGAACGTACATCTGTAAGCTGTGATTTTGTGATTATCGACCCATCACCGCAAAAACTGTGGTAACTCAAATTCCCAAAACTTTAAAAAAATTTTGGATCATCTAAAGGGGGAGGGTCTCTAAGGCTTGTTTGTGACCCAAATTATTTTTTGGCCAAAAAATCCGAAACAATTCCCACAGTATCTGCTAACAATGAGTAGTCAATTCCACCATCAACAGACCAGCCCCCCCCCCACTCTTATTCACCTCCACTGCCCCTTCAAAAAATGATAACTTCACCGCTTGTATACAGCTTTCAAACGTGTATTTGCTCAATAAAGAACACTATGAACTACCTTCACTCTTATTGACCATTTTCAGCTTTCCACCCCCCTTGACGAGAGTGCTGGGGGTGGTTTCATTAATAATTTATGTGCAGGGTATGTAAATAAAAAATTTGTACGCTCGATCACCAGACACGACTAGGGTATCCTGAGGTTTTTGGGATCGCTGATTCCGAATCCAAGGTCCGTTCACTCCTATCACGTCAGAGTCAAGGTCGTTTCAAGGGCAAATCGTGAGAAAGGCTAGAAACAAATCATAAAAAATACATATATTAGTCAAGCCAAGGTCATTTAATGTCAAGTAAAGTCTTATCGAGATGCCTGACTATTGTAAGTAACAAAAAATCATGTCATATGTACTGTTGCGGTAGTTTGATGTATAAGTTACTGCAGGTGTAATAATCTACAGTTTGCGTTACCCAGGAACAACGACGTGAACGTGGTAGATGATTGCTCCCTTTGGGGTGCTTGTTGAACGTTAGTCCCCTTGCCTCTCAGTGGAGTGCTTGCTTTATCGCCTTTCCCACGAATTGCCCTCCAAATGACCTTGACTCTGACGCGATAAGAGTCAACGGACCTTGGATTCACACTAAAACTTGGGGTATCAAATTGTTGCAGATATATTGATCATGGATTTCAACTTAATATGATTCGCTTTAGAGGATCAATAAAAATCATTGAGCACAACTTCGGGGCGTACTAGCGTCAGTATGCAAAACTCAATGACAAGAGTGAGTTTGTGAAAGTTGACCGCGAAAAGAAGCTGTTTTTTTAAATTTTATTCTGAACACAGAGATTTATGTAGAGTTGAAAAATAATTATTAAAACCATAAAGTGATTGATGGCGTTCAGGTTTTCAAAATACACCTTTTTCGAGGAGGTTTTCGAAGGTCTTGTCATTCTAAGAATTATACCCAGAAGTCCAGATGTTTCAAATACACATTCAAGACCTTCGAAAAATTATCAAAGTAATTTCTCAGTTCTGAACGCCCTGCAGTTGATTATTTTTGAAAAACATTCCTTTCAGCCTAATGCAAGTTCTGCAAATCAATAATCGATCCTCGATCGAGATTTACTGACATTTATAAACAAACATCTACTACCTCAATAATCATAAATTCAAATAAACGGAGCTAAGTAAATTATTTTCTCCCAAATTTGATTAACAATTTAATTTCAAGCGGTTTTTATTGTTCATCATTCAGGTAAGAGGTTTCAATAATTTATCATGTGTTGCAAAGTTGAATTTTTATGACAGATCATTGATCTCGAAAATCGAATCAAGTTGATCATGAATATAGATATCAAAACGTTGCATCATTTTGTTCCATTTGCCGTATCTACTTGATACCTGGTACTTTTGTGTGTTCGGAATCAGCGATCCCGAAAACCCTAGGATACCCTAGTCAAGTCTAGTGATCAATCTTAGATATTGTGTATTTACAGACCCTGCACAGAAATTATTCATAAAACCACCTCCTCCACCCTCCTTGAGGGGGGGGCATAAAGGGCTAAAAATGGGAAATAAGAGTGAAGGTACTTTATAGAGAGTTTATAGTGTACTTTATTAAGTAAATACAAGTTTGACAGCTGTATACAAGCGGTGAAGTTTCATTTTTTGAAAGGGTGGTGGGGTGAATGGAGGGGGGGGGGGGGGGGCGTTCATGGTGGAATTAACTTCTCATTGTTAGTAGATACTGTAGGAATTTTTTCAGATTTTTTGGCCCAAAAATAATTTGGGTCAAAAACCGACCTTAGAAACTCTCTCCTTCTTTCCGTAGGGTAAGAGCACCAGTTATTGGCACCTTAAGAGGAAATTTAGACTTTAGGAAGCAAATAAACACATAAAATATTGAATTCTGAAATAGTGATAATCATACCGGCACTCCAAATTTTATGCAGAACACACTGGTATGTTGAATTATTATTCAAAGATGAAAAAAACTTGAAAAATTATCAAAAATAAGCATGTAGTCCCAAAATTTTAGTGCTTGGCACTGCTAACCCCAGATATTGGCACCCCTCGTCACCAGTGATTGGCACTACACTCACATAACCTCTTCAAACTTCTGTAATTGCATTAAAACATTGATAAAAACAAATTGTGCATCTGAAAATATGAAATAAATTTTCTATTAATAATTCTAAATTTAGTATTTTATCAATTTTGTTTTTGGACAAGCCAACATCTTTGACAGCAGCTATAAAGCCTAGCCATGTCACATATGTATTCTTCGGCTTATGTTTTTCTTTCCTCAGAGATACTCTCTGACGGGCAATAGTATGGCAATAAATAAAATAAAAACCATAAATGTTACTCATTTTCTACTTTAAACTAGAAAAATGAATAAACAAATTCAAACATGGATAAATAAATATAGTCAAAATAAATCGCCCACCGATTAAATAAAATCTTTGGCTATTTATAATAACATGAATTCCTGCGTAACATTTAAAACATTGTAAGACAATATTATTAAACACAATATGTATGAAGATAATAAAATTCCATTTATAATTTAAATGAAACCAATATTTACCTATACCTCTAGGCCTAAAAAGAATAATAAATTATCTGAACAGAACTTTGGAGGTTACGATTACCGGTATATAAATGACAGCTTCATTTATTATAATTGTTAGCTAATTTTTCGTCTACCTAGTAACGACTTTTGTTGTTCCGGCACTTTTAACACTTCATTTTATCAGAAATACGTGAAATGGCTCATGTCAACACAAGGTCTTGAGATTACATAACCTTACTTTTTTCCGGCGAGGCAGGGGTGCCAATGAATGAAATCATTCCCGAATTGCATGGTCCGGTCATTGGCACTGGGGTGCCAACGACTAGAGACCATACTTTTTATATTAATTTACATTGGCACCCCCCTAAAATTAATAAATAAATTATTGCCGAGGTTCATTCCTTATTTTGATTATATTGCAAGTATTTCTTTTAAATATTCACAAAAATTGGAACAGATTCACTTGTTCACAACGTTGTTGGAACAAAATTAAAAAATGTTGTCAGCTAAACATTTTCTTTAGAAAACCGGATAAATTCTTGGCACCCTAAGAACTGAAGTGAATTCATTATTTTATAACTAAATTTGACATTAATGTGTATGAATTATATATGTCGGTACACGCAGAAATAATGGTAGAATAAAAATAATACCAGCAAAATACGATAAATGTTTGCATTTTCTTGAAATTTAACAAAAATGAGAGAGGGTGCCAATAACTGGCGCAGTGCCAACCACTTGTGCTCTTACCCTATGTTTTCACAATTTTTGAAATTTCAAAAATGTTCCAACTTATCAAAATTTATGATATTTCTGAATTGTATCAAACTTGTAACATTTATAAAATGATTGAAATTTCGAAAAATTGATATAATTTCTAAAATGTTCAAAATTGTTTAAATTATCAAAATTTTTCAAATAACAAAAATTGATAGAATTTCCAAAATTTCTAAGATATCTATCATTTCCAAAATTATTTTTTTTTAAATTTCTAAAATGTTTAAAATTTCTAACAATGTTCAAAAATGTTTAAATCATAATATGTAATATGTAGATGGTTTTGTAAGGAACTGACATCATGTAAATCCGCAGAGGACACATTATGAATAAAGAAGAAGATGGAAAATTATGGATAAAAAATAAACATTGTTCCTCCTTTCAACTTTATACTTAAATAATTCATAAAAAATTACATTTTTCGTATTGAAAAATTTTTATTTCAATATGCTCATATAAAATATTTATTGAAATAAAAAGTTTCCCAGAAAAAATGTATAGTACAAATTGTTATGATTTACGCTTAAAATTTTCATTCTCATTTTATAACATTTAAAAAAGACACGTAAAAATTACGATATAGTGTCTTATCTTAAGGCGTGAGTTTTGTCGAATTCGAGAGTCAATTTATTGATGAAATGACATTTTCAGCCGTGGTGTTGTTTGCACGATGGTTTCACATTACCTCTGTGAAGCTTTCACTATTATTTTTGAAATTGAAGAATTTACTGCATTTTCAACGCCTTGAAGTACTTTGAGGATTGTGCCCTAAATCTAAACATGTTTGAATTTAAAAAAATTAGTGGAATATTTTTTCACTAAATGAAACAAAATAAGAGGCCTAGTATTTACTAAATATTACGGTGGTCCGAAAACACCAAATTTAGAAAAATCAAATATGACTAGTACTCAAAAATATTTTAGTATGAGAAATTGTTTTTATTACAAACTAGTTTTTATTCAAATTTTATATTTTAATTATATAATAATGTATGTTTATGTAAGAGCAAATATAAAAGAGATTGTGAATGAGTATATGAAATAAAAAATAGAATTGAATACATTGATTCGAAATAATCACAAAACTCATTTCGACTGCGTCTGTTGGTCTAATCTTATATTGAATTTTCGACATTCCTCTCCTGTAACAGAGGCATGATTTCTGCTTATATGAAGGAATTTCAGAATCGTTATTCGTATTTCTGTATGAATTGAGGAAACTTTGGAAAGTTTTAAAATTTGTAAAACCTATGGTAAATATTGATAATAAAATGTTTTGAGAACATTAGAACTTTTCAAAATTTGAGAGTTGTGTAGAAATTTAAAAAAATTGTGAAAATGTTAGAATTTAAAAAAATTAAGGAACTTTGAGAATTTAAAAAAAATTGAGATCATTAGAAATTTTCAGAAATTTTGAACATTTTATAAATTTTGATAATTTTAGAAATTTGGAACATTTAAACATTTTTGATAAATTTTAGAAAATTTCAAAAATTTCCTAAAATTTGGGAAATTTTAGGAAATTGATCATTTTATAAAATTCTGAAATTTTGATCATTTTTATAATTTCGGAAATTTGAACATTTCAGTTTTGAACATCTTGGAAATTTCGAAAATTTTGAAAATATAAGGAAATGTAGATAACCCAAAAATCTTGAAAATTTCGGTACCACAGGTTTCGCGGTAACTGAGTCGATTAACTTAAAATGCATGCCCACAGATGTGCAATGTTTTATTATTCGCGTAGGGAGTCACTTTACTCCTGAGAAATAGAACTTAACCCCGCTTCTTAGGAATTAAGAAGAGCTGGAATAATGCATGTCATCTAAAAATTTGATTTTTCGACAAATCTTCTTGCCAGGATGTCTGACACATCATATTATATGCAAGGACACGGCTGACTAAAGAAGGTGACTACCACTTGAGAAGGCGTCGCTCGAGAGTATGGTGCTAATGACTTTTTTGTTCGATGACACACACATTACATCGTCCAAACGTCAAAAGTGAGCTTCCAAACGCATTCAAACGACATCCAAACGATTGGTAGAAGAATTTTTGAAAAAAATTAAACTGTTCCGCAGCATAAAGTTAGCACTCCGATTTTGAAAGCTCAATATCTTTTTGAATTTTGCCGTTCAAACAAACAAAAAATGTCTTCTAAACATGACCAAATGATGACCAAATGATTCCATTGAAAAAAGTGGATATTTGATTGTTGATTTGCTAACTTCACGGATATCTTTTCTGAGCCTCGGTGCTAGTTGTCGGCGTTTTGGTTGCCAATGTTCCAGTCCTCGCAGCTGCTTTACTGGCCTGCTGGGCTTGCCTCCTCAGTTTACTTTTCAGGGAACCACTGATGTGTTTGTCCTTTTTGGGGGACTTATCGGCCCCTCCCGTTTCTATAGCCTCATTCAGGGGGGCCGTCAATCCCTCAGCTCCCGGGAGAACTGGGGGCATAGCTGCTACCTGAGTTTGCCTAGCCGGAGAGACAGGTTGGGAGGAGAGGGTTATGTTATACCTGGTCGAGTCCAACCCCTCTCCCCCTCCACTACCCCCCTTCCCACTTGCTCCAAATTTCAGTTTTTTTGGCTTGTTCATTTTAATCCCACGAGCAGATAGGAAAATAGAAGGTTCGCCCCTGCAGAGCCCCACATGCAGGGGTATGACTACTTACTCGGGTAGGTCGTCCGGTGTCCCCGTGAGGCTGTTAGGACACCTTCGTCCCCCTGGGTGCCGAAGTACCACGGGCACGATCACTCCACACCCATGGCTTAGGGGGGTGGCCACATTGAGTGAGACACTCAAGGAATACCAGTTCGCGGGCCACGATACCAACCGAGGGCTGTTTCTTGGTCGCTGTGCTGGCCGAAGGTCATTCCCTTCCCGATTCCAAAACTGGATATCGGTCCGGCAGGAACCTTGACCCAGGGATCCAAAAGGCCCGTGTTAGCTAGTCTCTTCCTCCCTTCTACTATACTGCAATCATACATGCCAGAAAACACCTTCTTTAGGGATCCTCTTATCTCATCCAGGAGAGCCCGATTATGGGGATCACACGCTTATGCCTCCCCACCAACTATAAGGTCTTACAGCGCCTAGGGGAGGATCTGAAAATTACTAATCACAAATTTGAAGATCCTTTTTGGGTGGACAACTTTTGTCGATAAATTTTTTCCGTTAGTTGTGTCACTTTTGAAAAAATGACATTTTTTCATTTTGAATGTTATCTTTCACGATTAAAACCAAAACTAAGAATAATATAAAAAAATTATTGATGACAAATTGAAATGAGTTTCGACTCTCTTCCGGAAGGGCAACTTTTGTGTTCATATTTTTCATAGCTTGTGTTGTTTGGCCAGAAAATTTAAAGGGGTAGTCTAGTAACTTACACTTTTTTAAGCTGTTTTCGAGATTTACAAAAAAAAAAATTTTTTGTTCGCAAAATTTTTGTAGGTTTTTTCTACTAACAAAGTGAGCCCGGGTGATTACGCCACTTCTGGGCATCTAAATAAAAAAATCAAGTTGATTATTGTTCTGTAGGCTTTTCATTCTGGTCTGGACTAGGATTTTTCATTTAGAGTGAAAAATAACAAAATGGTGGACTTCCAAAAAAAGTACAACGTTTTTTTCGACTTTTTTCCTCCGAAATCGAGCTATAAATCAAAAAATAATGAACGGGAAAAAGATCCTAGCTGCTGACATAGCCACTGATGTGTAGGACAACGTGTTGAAATTCCAGCTTGATCGGTTCAATAGAATATTTTTAATTACCCGGGCCGACCGAAAAAGCTTTGTTTTGAGAAAAACGCGTTTAGCTTTAATAACAGATTTTTTTAGAAAAATCTTACACTCATCTGCTATGCCTTGTGCAGTCTAAATTTTTTACAATATATCTACTCTCAACATATTTTACTTTCGGAATATGTAAGAAAAAAAATCGAGTTGCCGAAATTTAGTTACTAGACTACCCCCTTAATTTTCCAATTTTATAATGTAGTTTTCTACGAATAAAACAAAAACTACGCATCCTGTCAAGAAAATGATGAATAACATATTTGTAGCTCCTTTTTGTGTGAACAATTCTTGTTGATTCATTTTTTTTATACCTTGCATAGTTTGACCGCGAAATGAAATTTCTGATTCCTGATTAATTTTTCTGTGATCAAAATTTGAATTTTCAATTTTTGAAGAAAATTCGGAAGATTGTTTTGATAATCTTGTAAGGCTTTCAAAGAGTATACAGACGATAACGACAATTATAATGTAAAATCTTCGAAGGTTTTTGAATATTTCGATTTTATTTTTTACAGATGAAGGAGTTAACACTTTTTCTTGGGATATGCGTTACTTTCACTTTAGGTAGTAAACTGCCAGTACCTTCTGAAGACTTGGAAAGTGAGTGATATATCATGTTGTTTGTATTAACTACATCTAAAAAAAAGGAAATTTTAGCATCATTTTTGGCTGGCTCACTGAGCACTGAGCTGAGCAAGGGTGGCTATCACACAAGTTTTGAATAGTCGTTTTTCAATATGTGAGACACGATACTTTTTCTATAATTTGTTTAAAAAGTGCTAGTATTCGCTTACCTGTTTTTTTTTTTTTTTTGTAAAAAGAAAGCGATTTTTTGTCGATTGACGCAACAATAGCAATGGCAATTTTGCATATTTGCTGATGTCGGTGTCATGGTTAGCAAGGACCATGCTTCTTACCATTGAATAGTTAGCCCATAAGGTTGAGGGTTTTCAAATTTTCGATTTTCCTTGAAAAAAACCCTACCACGGTATTTTCGGAGAAACTGACGGTGTGTTTTGTTTTGCCGAGCGGCCAAAATGTTGTACGCATTTTCATACATAACTCGAGACTTTTCAGGACGTGTTTTACGGTTAGCTTGTCTTTCCATGTTTAAAAATTCGGTGGGGTTGCACTCGAAAAATTCTTCAGACATTTTTACATATATTTCGTCCACATCCATACAAGCGATGAAATCATTGACAAACAAAAACTTTTCGGAAATTGATTTAGGTAAGGGACGAGAGCCAGAAAATAGAATGAAGTTGGCTGCGCACGTTGCACGAGCACAACCGCAGCAGCATAAATGCACCCGAAGTAACACGAAGTAGTTTGCACTTTATTTACTTTTTTCACTGCGTCCGTTTACTTTTTTCACTGCGTCCGTCCACTTTTCACACTGTTGCGCGAAATGGTCGGCACTGTGCATGCGCTACGTCATTGACAGAAAATCGTTCAATTTTACACCAAAAACAGATAGAAAAACTGGAATTGTTCCGCAAATTATAGAAAAATATTATTATTTCCTATGCTAAATCTTCAATTACTTTTTTCAGAAATAATTGGTTGTTACTATACCATAAACTTGGAAGATGATAATCTGGAACACGCATTAGAAATAAGGGATATCGATGTGTCTCTCTGCACTCATTTGTTCTACAGTTTCGTTGGACTTAACTCTAACGCTTCTGTTGAAATTTTTGATCCATATGCAGATATAGAATCCGAAGGATTCAAAAGGTTTAACGATCTTCGGAAAAACAATCCCCAACTGAAAACCTTAGTTTCTATGGGTGATAAGTGCGATGAGCCTGAGAGAAAGAAAACTAACTTCGAGTGAGTTTCATACCATTTTTATGAACATTTTATTATACACTTTCAAATTACAGAACGTTTAATGAAACGACTTGATTTTATTTTTTTTTTATTTATTTATTTTTTTTTTTATTTTTTTGAAATTGTTACCATTAGGAAGCTTCCTCTATGAGGAGGCAAAAATGAACACGTGTGTACAGTTTTTTTAAGAAAGAGAGTTTGTTCTTACATGGGGGGGGGGGGGCTTGGTCAACCCATTTATGACCAAAAATATTCTCAGGTCTACAAATCGCTCAAAAAACAAAATTCAAACCCAATAATTTCCCACAGAAATGCGCACTGAATTAATAGAAACACAGTAGGAGAATCAAACTATTTTGGTTTAATGTTCATTTCTTTCAGTCAAAAATTCTACCACTAAATTTTTCTTAATGAATTCATCCTTTTGAGATGAAATATCAGTTATTTGGTTGAAAATCTACAAATTTGGTTCAAAATTTATCTTCATTTTGTTGGAAATTCAACAAATTGATTAAAGTTTGTTCTTAATTGACAAAAAAAATTTCTTTTTGCAATGATCCAACTATTGTAAAATTCATCTCTGTTTGTAGAAATTGTATTCAGTGAGGGTTATGATGCAACGGTCTAGTTGAAAATTATTCTGTTTCGGTAGAATACTGACCTTTTTATTGAAAATTCGACAATTTGGTACAAAATACAAATTTTTTTGGAGAGTTGAACTAATTTTCAGATTAAAAATTCTATGATTTGGCTAAAAATTTATGTAGATCGTTAAAAATGTTTTTTTTTTTCGGAAAATTGAACTTCTGTGTTGAAACGTCGACTACTTGGTTGAAAATTCATGTCTTTTCTTGAAAAGTCGTATTTTTGGTGAAAATCATTCTTTTTTGTTGAAAAATGTAACTAGTTGGTTAAAAATTGATGTATATTGTTCATTATTTGTCTTATTTCGAAGAAAATTAATTTTCATAGTTGAAAATTAATTTCGCTTGTCTTTTTGTCTTCAAAACTCAGAAGTTTGAAATTTACTCTTTTCTTTTCTTCATCAGTTATTATATTTTTTGTCCAAAATTTAACTTTTTGATTTGGAACACGAATAATTGATTGAAAATCAAATTACTATATTTACTGTCGAGGAACACTAAGATTGGCCCCCTTCCCTAATCATTTTACGGTATTTTTTGATGACTCATGAATAAATTCGCAAACAAAAATTTATTCGGCAAAAACTACGTAAGTCAGTATCTCCATACTGACTTTGGCTTTTTTGTTATGGAATGTCTTATCTTGAATAATTTTTATAAATTTCACATTATAGAGTTATGGTGGATTCAGCTTTGAGAAAGAAACTTGTTCATAATATTCACGCCTTCGTGAAAAAATACGGATTCAATGGCATAGATCTCAAAATCACAGATCTACCTCAGAGTGATGTAAGACCTTGTGATAAGGAAAATTTAGTTTCATTCATAAAGGCACTCAGAGAAAAATTCGATAAAGAAGGTCTAATTTTATCTGTAGTAGTTGATCCTAATGAAGCAACTGCTAAAATATTATATGACATTAAAGGAATATCCACATATGTAAACTTCATAAATTTAAAGACCGTCGATTTTCACGAAATCTCTCCTGCGGAGAATAAAGTTGGGCCTACTTCTCCAATGCATCCTTCACCAAAAGAAAACGGAGAGGAACGCAAAATGAATATTGTAAGTACCATTATTGACAGCAAAAATTCAAAAACCAGACAATCGGGCCATTAGGAAAAAAAATATAGATAAAAAACTCGAATTATTTGTTCCCAAATCAAATAAAAAAGATTTATTGTTTCAGCTTGGAGCAGTTCAATTTTGACTGTACTTCATGAAGCTTCTTTTTCGGTGTTTGAAAATTGTTCAGTTTATCAATGATTATTAGAAACTTTCAAATTTTCAAAGTTAAAAATAATGTAATTCGAATTAAAGTACTTCATCTGTAATTGTGTAATGAAAGGGTACCGGGGCAGAAGGGCATTAGTACATTAGTGCTGAATTTGGGAAATGCGTTTTCCTGGTTTGAACTACTGTTTTGACCTACATCATTTCAATTACAAATAATACAAAAAAATTTGCGAAAACTGAATGCATTAGCACATCACATTTTGCAATTTTTTGATATCAAAATTTTCGAAAGACTGATTCAAAATTGTTAAGCTCTATGTGTTTCTTCCGTTAGACTTAAAATTATCTGATTATGTTGGCTTCTGTTTAATCGTACAAGTTTAATATTTGAAACTCAATACTCTTCTCAGGATTATGTTGTGAATTACTGGATTTCGAAAGGTGCTCCACCAAGCAAGTTAATACTAGGAACTGCTTTTTATGGAGTGTCTTATAATTTAGCCAATCCAAAAGAAATTAAGGGAGGCCCACCATTTTCTCGTAAAGATGAGTATGTTGGTATTTTTGGATACGATTATATTTGTTCACTGAAGGAATATCGACGATGGAAGCATCTTCACGACAAGGAACAACAAGTACCATATCTCTACGTCGGGAATACAGTTATTGCCTACGATGATGTTGAGTGAGTCATCATATGCATTTTTGTTCACGTTTTTATTCAAATACTAATAGAAGATTTAATCTTATCATTTATTTTTAGATCTATCAAGATGAAGGCTGAATATGCTAATAAAATGAATCTTGGTGGAGCTGTGGCTTGGACTATAGATCAAGATGATTTCGACGGTGACTGTGGAGAAAAGTTCCCACTTTTGAAGACTTTGAACCGAGTCCTCAGAAAAAAAGATTAATTTCTTGTATTTACCCCAACTCAGGAAATGAAGAATTTATTTCGTCTATAATAACTTACATTTTTTGTATTCTTATTCATAATCCTAAAGAAATGTTTAATTTTCTAATCAGCGTTTTTCCGATTTATTCTTATTAAATATTTATTTTTCAAAGTAGCTATAATCATTAATAAAGAGATTAAAAGTGAGTAAATTAGAAATGAAAATTATTACCATACAAATTCTTGTTTAAAAAACAATTCGGGGATAATAAGGCATCCAGGGTGATGGCTTTGTAATGCGGATTTCGGTAGGATTATTAACAAGTCAAGTGAATTTGAAATTGTGAAATATATATCTTGAAATTTGAAAATTAACAATTTCTTTTAATTCAAAGAAATATATTTAAAAATTAAATCAAGACGTCTGAAATGGCCTACATATAAAACGTTTGAATATCTCACCTGAATATACCTGAATAGTATTATTTGCAACATAGATGGGTTCCTTTTTATCGTCAGGCTTCAATTATGAAACAAATTCAGTATCTCAATAGATATGGGATATACGCATCAAGGTAGTCCAAAATTGAATTCGCACAAGATATCTCCCTCATATCATAATAAATATGAGAAAACAAATGAAATTTAGACGTGGCTTTTCAAAATAATTGATTTTTTAGTTTTTTAGAAAAATATACACCATGTCTGTAACGTTTATAATTTTTTTTCAATTTTATAAGAATGTAGATTGTACAAAATTGCTTGAAATATTCAAGCAGCCCCAAGTTTATGGAAAAAAATATCGAGAAAAAGAAAAAATACATGTCTCATATTTTTCCATTGATGACAATTTTTTTTAAAGCACAAGCACATTACGTGTTAGAGAGTTCCAAAAGGGCTGTAAATGAGGGTGGACCAAAAAAAAATTTATCAATTCAAAACGAATCAGCACCAGAAACTTTCCTTTTGTGTTCCCTTACAACGTATATAAAATTTGATATGAATCAATCAACCTTTTGCAGTTCGCGAAGTCGAAATAGAATGAAGAAAATTTTTATTGCAGTTTTTTTGGGCCAATCGTGAATGCTATTTTTGTTTTTCAATCTCCATAACATACCTAATTTTTCCATTTTTTTTTAGATTTTTTGTTTGAGTTCATATATGAGAAATTTTTTTTATGGAAACCTGAAATAAAAAAAACTCTGGAAACTTTGAATAATCTTCTTTTGAGGCGTGTTAAATTCATAACATTTTGTCTCTTCGATCTAGCCCACTGTGAATGTTCCCCAAACGTTGTACTTTACTTCTAATTTTCCAATAGTTTTCTTAACTAATTCTGGTTCGAGTTCAACTTTTGAAATAGTAGCTGAAAATATTAGTTTCAAACAACAAAACATATTCCTTCCAAATTTGCAGCTACGAGGAATTTGCGGAATCTAGTTATTGCCAACCAGGCAAATAACTTGGCGTGATAGAGAGAGGACCAATTCAAATTCTTCTAGAACTCAAGCTGTTGGAAAATTTACAAATATCGAAAAATAAATGTTCAAAAATTTTAACGGAAGCGTTTCCTAGGATTGGAAATCCAATACTGTGGAAAATAAATGGCTACGTCAACAAACTTTAAACAATCATAGTCATTTTGCGACCACGAGAAATATTTGTTTAGACTATATAAACCGCCGCTCAACATATTGAAGGCCAATTTTCGATTTATAAAATATTTCATTTGACTGATATATCTGTATTTGTTTACAAATTTATATTCAAAAAATTAGGAAGGTTGTATATCATGAACTTTCAACAAAATTACTTCATTCGGTCAAAGAGTGTTTCTAAGTAGACCAATCGTTTTTACTCGTCAAAGTGAATATGTTTTGTTATTTTTTTTTTAAGTTTTCAAATCTTTTTCTAAATACAACTGACAATATGAACCTATTGAGTTCTTAATTACTTCACTTATTCTCGGAATTCCACTTCCTTCATTCATCCTTTGATTTTAGAGACCCCTGACAATGAATTAATATTTTTGGTTCGAAACGAACGTGTAGTCACATGAATTCAAAATTATCAGAAATTATTTCCGACTATGCCGCGGGATTTGAAAAATTATTGCCGTCATAAGAAGTCTTCGATCTGAAGAGAATCATTACTTCGGGAACGTCCATATAATACATGGTTCTTCTTCATTGAGGTGCGTTGACCTTTCTCAGACCTGAGGTTGTATGATTGATCTGCTTCATTTAAGTTGTCGATCTCCTGAATTTATTTTGTTATGTCCTTTGAAGGCCTATAGGAAGCCGTTCACTATGAGCAGGAATTTAACATCATTGTGTTCTACACATTTGTCTCACTTGTTCAAATACTTCAACAGTTCCTCATAATTGTCACCATCAGAAAATCAGAATTGGTGCTCCACAATGAATTTGTTAAACTAGTTTTATGATTTCTCTGAATCCTTTTGATTAAATCCGTGAATCTCTTTGACATCTCTGTCTTCCCTGTCCACCTGAGGTGTTCTTTCATCCTCTATAATTTGTTGCGGGAGTTCGGAGCGGCATTATGCTCTGGAAATTTGGCTTTGACAACAACGGACTTTCGTGCCGCAGTTCGCCAGCCGTTTTTTTCCTATCAACATATCCAGACAACTACGCCGTCGATAAGAAACCTAGAATCTGCATTGATTTTGAACTGTTCGATTCTTTTGCTTGCTGCTCCCTGAGCGGCTACCATAGTCGCCTCGATTTCTGCTGAATCGTTTGTTTGGCGTCCTGTAACTGCTTGCGGGATACTTATGGGATAGGTTTTGCCAATACCAGCTCGAGAAATACCTTTCGAATCAGGAACGCTTACTCCGTCGATGTATACATTTACATGGGATTCACATATCCATCCATGGGGCTTTGGAGTGTAAACACGAGGGTGCGCCTTCAGGTGGTCTTAGAAGTCGATTGCGCAGATCCTATATCCGACAGGATGCTAAAACTTTTTATAAAGACGCGGGCATCAGACCCTTACTTCAAATAAGGATTAGGATGAAGAACTTTTCACTGGGGAGGAAGTTTTTGTGATCTCGAGTCTAAAGTTGTGATTTTGTAGCCTTGATTCAATTGTCCTCCTGTTCAAATTGGGTGCCGTGAAATCGCTAGGAGGTCTGAAACTGTCCACTAGAATTGGATCTGACCTTGCCATTTTCCTTTGGATTCAGCTGAGGCCCTTTCGGGTGTCTGCTACTTCCGTCTGATTACTGATCGTTGGGTTTGCGGTTGATTCCAGCATATCAGCCGGTTCCGTTTTACTAGGTTTTAATTGGCTAGATCTCACGACAGTCGGCTTTTTCTTAGCTGTCGCGAGTGGTTGTGAATTCTTTCACGTGGTGAAGGGTATTTTGCTTGGAACGCGGGTAAATACGCAAGACCCGAGTTTGGTTGGCTCCTATTGTCGGCCATTATTTTTAAAGTTTGCTCAGGAGCATTCAGTATCAAATTTTGGATATCTTCATCTGATTCAAATTCTGACTTATACGTATACTCATTCATCATGGTAAGTTAGGTATGAACCTCTAATGTCAGCAGAAATTTAAAAAATTGCTCAGATCCTTTCCCAAAATCATGATACTTTTTGGAATCAATACTAAGACTAACTGAAAATCATGAAAATTCTTTTCTAGTCAACTCCGTATCTTGAGAAACTTTTTTATTCGTGTAATACTTTTCTGGACATCATTTTTATTGAATATTTTTGGTACTCTCATGGTAATGAGATGGCCCATAAATTTCGCGCCTTAATTCTTTGCATAAATAAAGTTAATTATGCTTATGAAATCTTGAACTCTGCTTCTTGTACTGAGTGCGTTTACATAATTATTAATCATAGGATGTAAAAAAGTTTTGTTTGCAAAAATGCCTCACTACACGGAAAGAAATTTTAGACAGTTGCGGCGTTCGCAGTGGTAGAACAGCGCAACCACGATGTCAAAGCGACGGCAACGCCAACTTTGGGAACGTGTCGGCCTCATAAAGTTAGTACAGCGCTGCTCTCTTCTATCAGGGCACACTGCTGTCCTTAAGTAGAGAACGCAGTCGACTAATGTGTTACTAAAGTAGCCGATCGGCGCCGATGTTAATTTGTCATCATAATTAACATTTAAATTATTTGAATTATTTACTGTACGTTTCTAATTCATTACGTATACTAAAGTCTTTAAATGAAGACACGAATGAGCCTAAAACTATACAGAACATCACTTAAATTTTTGAGGTTATGTTTTTTGCACATTTCTGTTGTTAAATAATGATACTTTCATTTAATTTTTTTAAAGCGAAGTCAAGTTAATCAGTGTACTCTTTCCCCAATCAGAGTACTTAAAATATAATTTATTGTAGCAAGTGAAGAAAAATGCAATCCATCGACAAATTAATCAATCGAACCAAACATTACTGTTTTAGAATATATGAAGTCAGTCTCTTAATGAAACATGCACTTATAAATTATGATATTGAAATAAGAATTTAAAATCCATATAAGCATTAATATATACGTAAATATTATATCCAAAGAAACATATCTATAATATACATGTAGTAGGTTATGTCCATTAGTTACCCCTAAAGATTTCGTGAAGGCTACGAAAATACTGATATTTTTTAAAAAAATGCTCCATTGATAATCCTTTCTGTGGACTTTACCACATTACAGTTATTTAAACTACTCTAAAACTTAAAAATAAAAGCGAGTGAAGCACCAAACCGCCCGTCTGTCTTTCAAAACAATGCGAAAGCGCGACTACTATACCACGTTTCAGGTCTGTTTCTGTTTCAAAAATTTGATGCAACATACGCGCCACACAGGGAACGTAACGTTCCCTGACTGAGAGAGCAGTCGTCATAAACAGAGGGCGCATTGTAGCCCTACACTTTAACGCAGCAGAGGTACGCGTGAGTGCCGCTGCTGTACAAAATTTCTTTCCGTGTACAGACAATAAAAACATCAATGTAGTCAATGATTTCATATATGCTGCACCTTGATAAATTTGTAGCCAAAATTATCTGCGTACAATTTTCTTGAATGCAAGTAATGTTGACCGCAAGAGCCTCGCTAGCTCAGACGATAGCGCATCAGGCGTCCGTGCGGGACAACTGGGGTTCGATTCTTGAGACGGTGCCGATAAAAAAAATTTCTATGTACTTCTACCGGGCCTTTGGTGATTCGGAACTCACCTTAAGCTCATTCAATTATAATATACCACGATGGAATAGTTAAAGACTGTTTTTGTCATCTGCCTCAAGAGATCAATGATCTTTTTCAGATAAAATTTGAGAAACAAGTACCAAAATAATGTATAACTAATTATAATAATGAAACCAAATAACTAAACTCAATTATAATTGATAATCAAAATAACCTAATTTAACCAGCCTAGTTTCAATAAAAAGGATAATAACCATTATTTTTCGGTGTTGTAGTATTGTAGTGTTGTAGCATTCAAACGAAAAATGCAAAATTTATTAGAGTTTCTGTTTTCCGTTTGCTTATTTATTGATAAAGACTAGATATTTTCGGTGCTATCAATTCTATATATCCAAATTTTCACGTAATTTTTATTTCATGTTAAAATTTACTTTGAAATGATTCCAAGCACTATTATTATTATTATTATTATTATTATTATTATTATTATTATACCATTAAGCAATTTCCCTTTCGGGGTAGGCGTGACTTGCTCGGTTGGAAAGTAGTGGGATAGGTATATAGGTGTCAAGTAGGTCGTTATATGGTATAAGGTAGATAGGTATATAGGTATATCTGTTATGGTATAGATATTTTAGATTGATCTGGAGTTTTCGTGTTATTTATTCAAATAACACGTTCACTCCGCAACACTGCTCCGACCCAGGTTGCTGATCAATCTCTCTAGCGATCACCCCAAGTGAGGAGCCTCACAAAATTGTTATGTATGGTTCCCCACTTGGGCCCATTAGTATCCAAGGTCTTTGTTTCGAGCATCATTCACTCTATTGTCACTCTGTTTATAAACGATTTTTCACCACACATTTCTGTCCTGGCATACTACTCTAGCTTCCTTTACGTCCATGCATTTCTTCATGCAGGCTCTTGTATTTCTCTGGCTTCTTATGTCTCTTCGTATTAGTGTCTCATTCACAGATTCTAACCATTCTTTTGGCGGTCTACCTCTGGGCATTCTGCCATTTACTTTACCTTTATACACTTGCTTGGTCAGTCGTTCATCTTCCATTCTTTCAAGATGTCCAAACCACCTTAGCTGATTTCTTTCCCATATGTCAACTAGTGTCTCCCCTGTAACACATTCTTTGAGGATTGTCTCGTTTCATACTTTGTCCATCAGAGTTTTCCCGCATATTATGCGCAGAGGTTTCATGCCGATCGCGTTGATTTTACTCCTGTCCTTTTCTAAACAGGTCCATGCCTCGCTACCGTATAGTACAGTTGGTACGAATATGGAATTATGTATGGCCATTTTAGCTTTTTTTGATATGTTTTTATTTGTGAGGATGGACCCTGCTCTACCGATAACCTGCTTACCCTTATTTATGCGCCTATCTAATTCCCCATCTATTTTTCCGTCGCTAGTGAATAGACTACCTAGATATACGTACTTGTCAACTTGTTCTAATCTCACATCATTTAGGACAATGTTGCATATTGTTTTCTCACTTTTTCCCTCAAAAACCATGACTTTCGTTTTATTCACGTTAATTTTGAGGTCCATGTTCTTCATGCTTGTGTTAAGTTTATTCAACATTCTTTGCAAGTCTTCGACTGATTCTGCCATAACAATCTTGTCATCTGCGAAAGCCAACCCACGTACTTTAACGGTTTCGAGATCTATACCTTTTTCGTCGAAGAGGGCAGTTCTTAGACACTTATCCATGAATATGATAAATAGCCACGAGGATATAACGCATCCTTGTTTCACGCCTTGCATAATATCGAACCAGTCACTCAGTTTCCCATTTACCCTTACACTTGCTTTACTACCCGTATATATTGTTTTTATTGCTTGTAGGAGCCCTCCATTCACTCCATACTCTTCAAGAACTTCCCAAAGTTTACTTCTATTTACCGTGTCGAATGCTTTTTCTAGGTCAATAAATGCACAGAAAACTATCTTTCCTACTCTCAAGCTTTTTTCTGTGATCTGTCTTAGGCTAAATATCTGATCTGTACATGATCTTCCTGGCATGAATCCACTTTGGACTTCCCATATCTTCTCTTCTGTAATTTCCATTACCCTACGAATAAGTACTTTTGAGTATATTTTACTTACGGTACTTAGTAGGCTGATACCTCTGTAATTACTGCAGTTGCTTTTATCTTCCTTTTTATATATTGGTATAATAATCGCCTTTCTCCAATCGTCTGGGACTTCTCCTGTCTCGAAACATAAATTTATCAATTCGCACAACCTGTGAGGTATGTACTCGCCACCGTATTTAAGCATTTCAGCGCTAATACTGTCCATACCAGCAGCCTTACCGTTTTTCAAGTTCTTAATTATATCTCTGACCTCAGTGATACTGACTTCTTCAATTGGGTTTTCTAATGCATTATGTTCAATTCCGTAGTTTTGTTGCCCTATATCTTCACCTCCTAATAGTTCTTTAAAAGAGTCTTTTAAAGCGTCTACTATCCCGTCTATATCATATAGCATTTCACCTTTGCTGTTTCTCATGCTAACAGACTCTGTACTTTTACTTCCCTTCATCTCTTTAAATAATAGTTTAATAATTCCTTCAAAGCAGTTTTTTATTTTGTTCTCTTCTTCTGTTCTGGTTTTCTCTTTACTCTCTTTGACTAGACGTTTAATTTTCCTCTTTTTGTGCCTGTAATCATTTTTGAGTCTATTTCTCTCCTCATCGCTAAGACCTGTCATGTTCAACGTTCTTTTGTACGCTTCTTTCTTTTCTTGTTGGGCTGCCGCAATTTCATCGTTCCACCACGCATCGCCAGACTTTTTTCCTACCCTTGCCATACCACACACTTCAATCGCAGTTTCAACAATGGTATCCCGCAATAAAGCCCACGCACCTTCTATATCTTTATTCCTTTCGAACGGCTCCCAAATCGCCTTATCTATGCGTTCGTTTATCTTATTCTGAAAATCTATTTGTACTTCCGGTTTCTGTAAATTTTCGACCTTGATTCGCGTTTGTTTCGTTTGTTTGGTTCTCTTTCTTCTCCATCCCCGCCCTAAGTTCATCTTGGAGACTGAAAGGTAATGATCAGTATTGCATTCGGCCCCCCTCATGACTCTTGTATCTGTAACTAGTTCTCTTAGTCTTTCATCTGCAATAACGAAGTCAATTATACTGCGGTTATTTCCTCTACACCAGATGTAAGTATGGATCATTTTATGTCGAAACCAGGTATTTGTAATAAATAGGTCCTTCTCTAAGCATAAGCTAACTAATTTTTCCCCGTTATAATTTTTTCTTGTTGGATCCCCAAAATTACCTAGTACCCCTCCTGTATCTGTATCCTGACGTTGGACGCCGACCCATCCGTTCATATCTCCTAACAAAATTATTCTTTCACCTTGGTCGCAAGTACTTATTGTATCATTTAAAGTGTCCCAGAAGGCGTCCTTAACTTCCCTCGAATCGCTATCAACTGGTGCGTAGCACGCTATGATAAATAATCTTCTGATTCCTACCTTCATTCTAGCCCACAGCAATCTGGGTGATACAAAATTATGCTCTATGAGATGCTGTCTTGCTTTTTCATTCATAATTATACCGACCCCTTGACTACGATGTGATTCGCTATCTACTCCTGGCCATATTTCACAACCGCCCTCCAACACCCCATTTTCTATTTTTATAAATTCGCGACCCTTTTTCTTCATCTCAGGTACACAAAGAATGTCTAGTTTCCTTACGTGCATAGTTTCTCGTAGTTCTCTTATCTTAAGATCATTCACTCCTCTAGCATTCCAAACACCCAGTCTCCATTCATCGCCCAAAACACGACCTTTACGTTTACCGTGTGCATGCCTTTGGTCAATCCGAGTTTCAGTCCATTCCGAGGCTACTTTATTGTTTGTATTATTCATGTTTAGATTGTACTCCCAACTATCACCTGTATGCGCGAGATTTGTTTTGCGAGTCGAAATCATGTCCGAATTAAGCAGTGATTTGTCTCATGGTGGAGTCAATCTGTAACGTCAGTCCCACCAAAACTTCTGTTACTGGGTGAGGGAGGGTGGGTGGGGGGATAAGGACATGAGAAAGGAAGCCGAGAGTCTCAATAGGTGGGTGATTTATGCTGATAAGGTCACCAGCCTTAAGCAGCGTTCTATTAGATAGGAGTTGATATGCTCCCGTTTTCCGATTATAAAATCTTTTATTGAATAAATCTGCACACATAAAAAGAGCTTATAGACAAATAATGGAAATAAAAGATAAATTTTTATATAGTTAATGATGAAATTCTGATAGAAATTTTCTTCTTTTCTTTCTTCTATTGAAGAAATTAAATTTCATTCAAAGATGTCTAACAAATTTTTAAATATATTAGGATTTACTGAGAAGGATTAATTTCAAGTTTCGAATATTTAAAAATATATTGCGATGAGAAATATTCTTTTTTGGTTGAGTGTGCAAATACTTTGTTAAAAATCCACTTTTTTGTTGAAGCTTGATCACCTTAGACAAAACTTCATTGATTGAAATTGATTTTTTCAATTGGAAATGGATTTTTCCAGTTAACAAATAAACTATTCTTTGAAAATTTATCTATTTCATTGAAAATTTATATTTTTTGGTAAAAAATTCATCTTCGTGGTTGAGAATTATTCCGATTTGGTTACAAATTCAACTTTTTGGTTGGAAATTCATTTTTTTTTGTCAAAGATTCAAACATTTTGTTGAAAAATTGTATTTTTGTTTGAATAACATTTTTTTCTGATTAAGTTAGAATTATTCTTGGTTGAGATTCTTCCCCATATCTTGCGACCTTTGGCAATTTTGGATGAACAACGTTTGTACTTGGATTTTTTTTTCGTAGCTTGTATCGTTTGTCCAAACATTTGATTTATTTATTCTTATTATTATTTTATTAAGATTAGAACAAAAATTAAAGGTCCTATCAAAAAATAAATTATAACAAATTTGTATTTCCTTTTTGGGTAAACAACTTTTGTCTATTTATTTTTTGCGTAGCTTCTGTCGTTTCTCCAGCACAATTTCCGTCGTTCGCCTTTTTTTGTATCTCGCATAGTATGACCGAAAAATGGAATTTTTTATTATTCATCATTTTTTGTGCCAACAAAATTTGAATTTTTGATTTTTCAGAGGAGCGACGGCATTGAAAAAGGCACGGTTAAAATTCAAATATAAAGTGAAATATGAATTAAAATATATTTTCTTTAGGCCAATATTTTACCAATGCTCGATGCACGGAGATTATTTGATTGAAGTTCATTGAAAGAGTTCATTTATGTGTTTTTCAAAAAGTGCATCTTCGCCAAGTTGTCCTACCTTGTTTGGTAATGTGGCGCGTTTCAATTTTAATTCATAATTATTGAATAAAAAACAAATTGTAAAGAAAAATTCAGGGAAATTCATCAAAACTAATATAAATATATTTTTTACGTTCAATATTATTAACATATTTGAGGGATTATGTCTGCAGAAATTTCAAGAAAAATTTTTTTTTTTTTCAACAGTGCAGAATGTCTCACAATAATTGGAGGGTTATGCCTGCTGAAACGTCATGAAAGAAATTTTTTTTTAACAATGCAGAATGACTCACCAATATGAAAAATAACATAAAGAAGGATATATTCAAATAATTATCAATAGGGAAACTTTTTGAACAATACTTCACAAGCCGAAAATGCATTAGTATTTGAAAACTCGAACGCGCCATATTAGCCGCCACGCCGCATTCTCCTCCGCTTCCCCAAGCAAATTTAAGAAGTTGCTATGAAAATCTGGTAGGACTTTCAAAAATCAACGTATTTGTTCTTTCGACATTTTTCATATTTATAAGCAATTTCATAATTTTATTTAGGCATTTTCTGCAATAAATTATTACAGGAAATGCAAGTTTTCTGATCGAAATATTTTTTCAGAACAAAAAATTACAGATTAAATAAATGTATCCGCAGAATAAACACAGTTCATTTACGAATATTACAGTAAGAAGTATAATCATGACATCATATACATCTAGCGTTATTTCGTAACTGAAGAAACATTTACCTGACATACGAAAAAACTCAGCAACAATAATATCGTCATAAATCAAGTGTATTTGTAGATGTAAAAGAGAGTATAAAAACGCCTGCACGTTTAACCAAAGTGTTGTATTCTTTCGAAATTCTTCAAAAACATTTCGACAAATCAAAGGCACGTGCATTTATTCTAAGTTGTACTAAGATCAGTTTGACAATAAAATTCAAATTTCGAAATATTTCTGGGCTCAAAATTTGAAGGAATCTTCTAATCATCTCTTAATTTTTTTCAGATTCCTGATATTGATCATTCTTGTTTCAATATTTTTAGTGTGCTGTTTTGAAATAATCCCGTTTATATAATTTTTCTCCCGAGAAACAGAGAAAAAGTTGAGATTCAGAATTCACAATTTCTTAGTCAGAAAATTTCAGAGCTTAAAAATATTGAAATATAGTTATCATTAGAGAAAATTGATTAAGCTGATATCAGTTGAATTAATTTTTTTCTCAAGTAAATACGTGTGAGAGTTGAACAAAATTTCAAAAATCCAAAATTGTTCTCGAAGATAATAACCGTTCATTTTTTCTTGCCTTAGTGTACATAAGAAATCATACATGTTCTGTAAAAATTATAAAACACAGAAAAAATAACAATATGAAGAAAAATACATAAATCGGCATCTAAATATTATATTAAATCATCACTGGTTTTCTAGCCTTAAGTCTCTCTTCTTCACGAAATTCTAAATGAGTAGTCAAGCATTTTTGATAAGTTTGGCTAGTTGTCCGAAAAATTCGAGTAAACTAGTGCATCTCCCTTTCCAATTTCAACCATTTTTCGGGACGACCAGACGCAGCTTTTCTAACATTGCTATTTGTTTTTTTGCAGATGTTTACTTTGATACTTTTTCTTGGAATATGCGTAGCTTTTGCTTCAGGTAGTAAACCACCAGTACCTGGTAAAAATTGTGAAAGTAAGTAATTCTTATGAAACATTTTAATTAAATCTGAATGATTTCTTTCACAATAAATATTGCTATGTTGTAAGCTCAACCTTCTGTTATTTTTCTCTAGAAATCGTTGGTTGTTACTATACAATGAACGAGGATATTTCTCCCGCGTTAATAATAGAGGACATCGATGTGTCTCTTTGCACTCACATATTTTACAGTTTTGTTGAACTTCATGCAAATGCTTCTGTTGAGAGTTTCAATGAATATTTAGATACAGATTGCAAAGGATTGAAAAAGATTAACGATTTGCGGAAAAAGAACCCCCAACTGAAAACCTTAGTTGTCGTGGATTATTCGACTGATGATCACGGGAATCAAACAAATATCATCGAGTAAGTTTTATTTTACAAATTCAGGATTAAGGGCAGAATTCCAGACCATTTAAATTGATGAAATATTGTTTCCAATGTCATAAATAATCAACATGTGTAATATATATGAAAAAAGGTCTCACTTTGTCGATCGCAGTTACGGATTTACAGATTTTTCGTTTGCGACCCGTGCAGAAATTTCGGTGTGGTGCGGGTCGGGCCCAGATGTGGCAGAATGTGGGCCCAGTCGGGCAATCCTTCCAGCGCCAGATTCGAAATGAAACGCCTAGCCTGATCAGGGCCAGACTGGGCATCCATAAGGACGGTCGGATCTGGCCCAGAGCAGCGCCCTTTTATTTTTTTATGTTTAGCCATACTATTATTCAAATTTTCTTGCAGTAATAAATAAACAATAAATTTAGAACTTTATACTTTATTAAAAAATATTAGAGAATCAAAACAGAACATTTTTCATCTTTTTCAGTCCAACTTAATATAAATTAAACAGGTGTTCAGCATTTTGTAGTCCTGCTCATGCAACAAAGACTAGCAAAGTGAGGTTATGACACTGAAAATTATAAAGCAACTATCCGTACCTTTGCAATACACTAATGTTGTAGATAGAAATTGTCCTAGTTATCACAATAATAGCATACTGAAGAATGTTGTATCGGTTAAATATCCAAGCGTTATTTGTGCAACAAGCAAAACAAAAATTTGTTCAAATTAAGTGAACTTTCTCGATTGCACTGTCAGAAGTTTGAAAGAGAGAAAGTACCAATTAAGACGTACTTACACGAACGTTTCACTGTCGTTGAAAGGTTTATTTTGCTCATAGGTTCATTGTAAACTTATTTTCGTGTAGCAGGTTGTACGAGAATTATTAGCATAATTAATTAACATAAACTTAAGCGAATGAATCACATGGCTACACGTGGCTTTGCTGTCTACCCTTGTACAAAGTTGCCTTCTTTTCCAAACAATCAAAAGGAAGAGTTTGTGAAATCACAAACATAACCTCTGCTAACGTTCCTACTTTTAAATAATGTTTATATAGTTTTCTTAACTTATTATTCTCAATTTATTTTGAGGTTAGGTTTGCTCGACCGATTTTTATAAATCTACTCACCTTCATCCTCATTGCGCACTAGGGAATGACAGTAATTGACCTATATTTCCTTACCCGTAAGGTACTTTTTGTTTTTGGCATTTTAATTAATTTTGAAATCACATTACACTCAAAACCGAGCCGTATTGTGGAAAATATAAAATAAAACATCAGATATATCAGGCGGTCGGCACAGCAGATGGCGCTGCAATTTACAGCTGGTATTTTCTCGATATGTGGTTCCGACCCGAACCACAAGAGTAGCCATGCGACAGCCACAATGTGGCAAACCCGATCGGGGCCACATCGGAAATCGGGACCAAATTGGGCAATTTCTGCACGGGGATGGGAAAAAAAACTTCTAAAATTGAATATAATAATACGATGGATTTCACTCTAATCATATTTTTTAATTATGGGTGGGGGGGGTCTCAACGCTTTTTCTATTCTGTCTTACATGTGGTACAATTTTTGTTGAAATTTCATCTCTTTAGCTTAATAATAATTTACCATTCATGTTTTGATTTGAAAATTCACAACGATAGTTTGCAATTCAACTGCATGTTTGAAAATTTCATTTTTCGTTGAAAAAATATATTTTTGGTTTGAAAATTCAACGAGTTGCTGAACAATTCAACTATTTCGTTAAAAACTCAAATTTCATAGTTGAAAATTGGACTGTTTGTAGAAAATTCGTATATTTGGCTTAAAACTTCAACAAATGACAGAAAATTGAACTGTTTGTGAAAAATCGCTTTTCTAATTTGAGAAATTTTGTTTTCAGATAAAAATGTAGTCATTCCATTTTTGGTTAAGAAGTGTTCTTTTTTAGACTAAAAATTCAACTATTTGGTTAAAAATTCAACTTTTTGGTTGGAAACTAATCTGTTCTGGTTAAGGATGCAACTGTTTTGCTGGAAATTCACCTTCTTTGGTTAAATTATATTGTATTTTATTCAAATTTGAAAATTTGTCCTCTTGAAATTACAACTGTTATATTTTTTATTGAAAATCCATCATTGTAGGCTTACAATTCAATTCAAAATTTATCTATTTCATTGAAAATTTGTTTGTGGATCAGAAACGAATTTTCGAGACATGAAATACAACTACTATTTGTTAAAAAATCTATGATTTTGTTGGAACTTCATATTTTCTGATTGAAAATTTACCTGTTTTGTATAGAAAATTCGTCCTTTTGTCTTGCGAATTCAATAGTTCAGTAGAAAAGTCAACTTTTTCAATGAGATTCTTTTTTTTTTTAATGAAAATGAATGTTTATAAATGAAACCTTTACAGAAAAAACTTAGGGTAAATAGTGTTGCAGGTAATTTCGTATTTTTACCTGTTCGTATTGGTAAAACACAAATATTACCCTCGATGGGCAGAAACTGTCTTTTGTTCTCATGAAAGTTGTCACCACCGTCTTGAAAATTGGAAAGCCACTAGCTTTGAATCGCTGAAGTGAAGTTAGCTGATGGTTGGTGTAACAGGCAAATCGGATAAGTGCGGCTTCATAAAGGCTGTTTTGCCGAATCGTTAGAACTGACAAAAGTTCAATATGACATTTACAAGGCCTTCAAGGTAAACATCGAGAATTACTCCCAAACGTAGGTAAACGCAGAATAATACCCTAGATGTGCGGGTAAAGTATACCCACATGGGGTAATTTTTGTTGCAGGTAATCTTTACCCCGAATGCCGGGTAAAGTTTACACTTAGTTTTTTCTGTGTTGACTTTTCTATTTTTGGTTGGAAATTGATCTGTTTAGTTTGAAAATTCAACTATTTTGTTGAAAATTCATATTTTTTGGTGAAAAATTCATATTTTTGGTTGAAAATTTAACTATGTAGTGAAAAATGTATGTATTATATTGATACTTCCTCCTTCTTGGTAACAACAAATAATCTTCTTCATTTGAAAATGCGCTAGTTAGTTAAAATTTTTTCTATTCTGTATTCATCTTCTTCAGCGAAAAATAGATTTTCTTGGTTGAAAATTTATATTTTTGGATAAAAATGTAATTATTTGATTGAAAGTTTAACTGTTTTGTAGAATGCTCGTCTCTTTAGCTATTTAATTCCAATCTTTGGTTAAAAATTTGTGTATCTTGTTGAGAATTCGTCTTTTTATAGTAGAAAATTCACCTTCTTGGTTACAAATTCATCTTTTTCGACATAAAATTCTACATTTTGGATACTTTTTGCTTCCTCATAGAGGAAGCTTTGTCATGGTAACATTTTTCAAAATTTTTAAATTCATTTAATTAAACCCTCCCTAATTTAAAACTGTCTAATACAATGTTCTAAGCAATTGTCCGGATGTGTGTGTGTGTGTGTGGATGTGCGGATGTGTGGATGTGTGTGTGTGGATGTGTGTGTGTGAATATGTGGATGTCACGCTTTTTTGTGAACACGATAACTATAAAATGGTTGCAGATAATAGATTTGATACTTTCACGATGATTCATTATAATAAATTTAAATTTAAAATTTAAAGATTTTTCGGGTTTCAATCGTGTGCGAAACTATGAATGTTGCCGACATTTCGTGAACATTGCAGTTCACTTCTTCAGGGCTGACCTGAAACTGAAGTTTCAGGTTTTGTTGTTCTTATATATGTATTCTCTACGATGCCTGTGATTGGCCAGAGTGCCCCATGGTGGGGACTGCTTGAACTTGATTGGCCAATCAAGTCTTATTTTAAAAACCCGGGAGGACGGAAAGCCAAATCGGATTGGTATTATATCCATTGTCCCTATTGATGTTATTAGGGTGTTTCAAGATTTCGATTGCCTCTCTATGTTTTCTTGGAAATTTATTGTACGTTTTGGCAATGACGGTTGTTTTGTCAAATAAAATACTATGTCCTGTTTCGATATGATGCTCAGCTACTGCTGATTGTGTGAAATGTTTTAGCCTAACTTTACTCTCATTTTCCTTTACACCTTGACTTACCGCCCTCCCGGTTTCTCCAATATAGACTTTACCACAAGAACAAGGGATTTGATATACTCCCGGATCACTGAAAGGTTCCTTTTTATCTTTAGGGTTGTTTAGAAGTTGTCCTATTTTTGCAGGTGGTTTAAATATAGTTTGGATGTTGTGTTTGTTGAGAATTCTTCCTATTTGTTCCGTGATACCTTGAATGTAGGGTAGGATGGTGGTTGTTTTTCTCTCTCTTTCTTTAGTAGGTTGTGTTGACTTATTTTCTTGAGTGTATTTTCTTATTGCTTTATTAATTTGTTTGTTTGTGTAATCGTTTTGTATTAGGATTTGTTTAACGCTTTGTAATTCCTTTTGTAAGTTATCTTTATCTGTTATGGAGACAGCTCTGTATACAAGGGAATTGATAACCGATTGCTTTTGAGATGGGTGGTGGTGGGAGGAGGCATGCAGGTATCTGTTTGTATGCGTGGGTTTTCTGTAAACTTCATGTCCTAATGTGTTATCAGATCTTTTATAAACTAGTACGTCCAAGAAAGGTAATTTTCCGTTTTGTTCTATTTCCATAGTGAACTTGATATTAGGGTGTATTTGATTGATGAAATCGAAAAATTTGTTTAGTTCGTCTAGTCCGTGTCTCCAGATGACAAAAGTGTCGTCAACGTAACGGCACCAGAATTCCGGTTTAAGCCTGGATTTGTTAAAGATTTTAGTTTCTAAAGTTTCCATAAAAATGTTGGCTATTACAGGTGAGATTGGAGATCCCATTGCTGCTCCTGTGGTTTGTTCGTAGAATTGGTTATTGAAAGAGAAATAGGTATTAGTGAGACAGTGTTCTATTAAAGGTGTGATTGAAACCCGAAAAATCTATAAATTTTAAATTTAAATTTATTATGGTTGCAGATAAATTGATAAAATTTGGAGAGCTTATTTTCCTCACTAACATCTTGAAACTGACAGAAGGATTTCTAAAAATATTCATTGCATTTTTTTCTAACACTCAATAATATTCTAAAAATCGGTTTTTCATACTAAAACTTTTTTCATTCGCATAATTCAAAGTTGATACAAGAATATAAAAGATTCCTTGGTTCGGGACGAATCGATTGACCTTTAATATTAATACATTTCATTGAAGAGTATGGAAGTTATGGTAATTTATATATTTTGAAAATCGGTTTATTATAGTAAAACTTTGTTCACTAGCATAATTCAGAGTTAATGAAAGGATGTTAAAGATTCCTTGGCTCGGAACGAGTCGATTGACCTACAATAATAATGCATTTTATCAAAGAGTAGGGAAGTGATGGTAATTTATATATTTTGAAAATCGGTTTTTTATAGTAAAACTTTTTCCATTAACATAATTTAAAGTTAATGCAAGAAGAGAAAAGGTGTGTTGATTCGAGTCGAATCGATTGACCTATAATATTGATAAATGTTATTGAAGAGTAAGGAAGCTATGGTAATGCATAATATTTGAAAATACAGTTTTTTATAGTAAAACTTTTTTCATTAGCATAATTAAAAGTTGATCTAAAAATGTGAAAGATTCCTTGGTTCGGGACGAATCGATTGACCTATGATATCAATACATTTTATTGAAGAGTAGGGAAGTTATGGTAATTTATATATTTTGAAAATCGGTTTTTTATAGTAAAACTTTTTTCAATAGCATAATTCAGAGTTGATGCAAAAATATAAAAGATTCCTTGGATCGAAACGAATCGATTAACCTATAATAATAACGAATTTTATCAAAGAGTAGGGAAGTTATGGTCATTTATATATTTTGAAAATCGCTTTTCTATAGTAAAACTTTTTTCATTAACATAATTCAAAGTTGATGCAAGAACAGAAAAGATGTGTTGATTAGAGACGAATCGATTGACCTATAATATTGATACATTTTATTGAAGAGTATGGAAATTGTGAAATTGCATAATATTTGAAAAGACGGTTTTTCATAGTAAAACTTTTTTCAGTAACATAATTCAAAATTGATGCAAGAACGGAAAAAATCTCTTGATTCGAGGCAAATCGATTGATCTACACGGAAAAAAAAAGTGCTGGAAATTTTCATTAACCGAGTCTGTGACTTTAGGATAGGTCTAAAAGCATTTGATAATTTGAAAATATCGTATTGGAAAATCATGCAAATAGTGCTTAAAGAAATAAAAGACTTCTTAAATTGCGTCCAGCATAGTCAGTGAAGCACTCCTAGACTCCATCAAAAAATATCACAGAAAAATTTGTAAGCCGTTCAACACTCCAATATTAAATTCTCAAAGACAGTCAAGGAAGGGTTCGTAGACTGTCAAGCTAGCCGTTTATGCTAATAAAAAATAATTTTTTTTTTCTAAATTTATAATATTATTATCTTCAACTTATATATTTATTTAAATATTATTATAACACACACAATTATTACTTATATCAATCGCTCGCTTTCTACGCTCTAAAAAATCGGACGCACGCTGCGGGGATTCGAACTACCTATCCTAGACACGAGACTAACGCATCTCATTCCTAACCGCGCAAGCCCCTCGGCTAATCGATTGGGCTGAAAACACAGTAAAAAATCTTGGCGTTCTGCTACAGCTGAAAACTGCGTGACCGCGTAAAAGGAATTTTAGTGAGGACTGCGAATTAGACAACTTGCTGCAAGACTGACTTTGTATAACAAGTTAATTAAACAATTTTTTTTTTCAATGGAAAAATATAATTTTCCACGGAAAATTATTTTTTGACCAGTGTTTACTTCAATCATACCAATGTGAATTTGTCTCTGAGCCCCACTGAGCGCGCCTCTGAAAATTCTCGCAGACAGTCATGGACTGTTTTTCTGACTTGTATTCAAGTTCTTAGTTTTTGAATCACGCACTTATTCAATTCAAGTCTTTGCAAATATGAAGTTATTTCATAGCCACTTAGTGACTGTATGTATTTCTTTTTGTAAACTATCTTATAAGAATTCCAAGCCTGTTGTTTCTTGACTGCGCTTGAAAACTTCCATGACTTTTCTTTATTTTTCCATGAAAATATATGACCACTTTATAGAAAGTATACGAGACTTCATAAAAATGATGGCCCGTCCTGAAGTCTAGCACTAATCTACGAAATGTTCCAAGACTTATTTTTTCCGTGTATAATAATAATAATACACTTTATTGAAGATTAGGGAAGTTCTGCTCATTTATAATATCTGAATCATCAGTTTCGAACAGAAAAACTTTTTTCATCGACATAATTTAAAGTTGATGCATGAATAGAAAAGACTTTTTGATCATAAATTTTCAAATAGAGTAATATTATGACAATTTTTGTGAAGAAATCATAAAGCTGGGAAAGGGATAGGGTGCGACAGAACTTTTCCTTTCCCTTTTCCAGCTCAAAAACTTATTATTTTGAACGCAAGATTTGATTTGTCTGATTTGTCTTTGTATTTCAAACATTTTTTGTGTTATTTTGTGATTTTTCATTTTTGGTCAATTTCTATTTTTAAATTGAGCAAAATGAAGACTTTGGTTTGTCTATTATTGAAAAAAATAACTAATGCTTCCTCTATGAGGAAGCAAATACATTTGCTAACGGGAAGCAAAGTGCTCGTGAAATGAGCACCATATAATTATAAATACAAACAAAGTGGAAACACTCGAGATCGAATTCACAGCTAGTTTTCTCTATTGACCTAAAAATATTTCTTTGTTGAAGATTTAAATATGCTGTTGAAATTTCTTCTCTTGTGCTTCAATTCAACTTTTTTTCATTTGAAATGCAAATGTTCCCTCTGTCAAAATATCAAGTATTATATTTTTCCTTATGAGTTCACCTTTTTTGGTTGAAAATTCGCAACCACTTGTTTTAAATTCAACTATTTTTTCAATCAATAAGAAACAGTCAGATTTCCCCAAAATCTTGTCCCTCAAATCGTCTTATGGTATTTTTAGATGACCTGTAAACACATTCACGAAAAAAAAATTAGTTGGCGTAAACACAAATTTTCAAATTTCAAATTGGTTGCCCTAAATATCGGGTGGGAGCGATCACCTCGACCCCCTTGGATCCGCTTATGTGAAAAGTTGTACTTCAGTCTATACTATATGCTTCATCTGGTATTATTACACTTATGCCCTGGTCTCTCTTTTAGAGTTTCGTAGCCCCGGGCTAAAAACCTTAAAGTTTCGGTCGAGTGTTCGTCTGTCCCTCGCGTCTGTTCAATTGTCTGTCCGTTGTACTTTTTTCCAATGAGGGGAAGTGAGGGCCGGAGAATTTAGGATTAGTAAGAAAATTTGTTCATATATAAATTTTTAACTTCTTGTCATGAAATATTTTTCATGCATTTTTTTCTCAAATTATTATTTTTCTACTTGAAAAAGTGGTTAAGATTCTATTAAGAATTGAATTTACGTCTGAAAACCTTGAAACCCTTCCTTGTAGGCGTTCGGCTCCTACTTAGATTAATTTTCTAAACTAGAGGGTTTGTTCTGGGCCTAAAATGTCAAAAATTTGTTCGACTATTTATACTTACAAATCACTCCATCCGGATTGGTACTTTTCTTAAGGAACGTCACACATAAATTTTTTTCACTTTTCAGAGTAATAACTGATCCGATCCTGCGAAAAAAGCTAATTGATAATATTGTCAACTTCTTGAAAAAATACGGATTCAATGGTATAGACATCAAATTGACAGATCTACCTCAACGTGGTGGACATCCATCTGATAAGGGAAATTTAGTTTCATTCTTGAAGGCACTCAGGGAAAAGTTCGATGAAGAAGGTTTAATTTTATCTGCAGCAGTTAGTCCAAATGAAGCAACTGCTGAGATATTATATGATATTAAAGGAATATCCAAGTATGTAAACTTCATAAATTTGAAGACATTCGATTTTCACGGAATCTCTGATGTGGAGAAGAAAGTTGGTCATACTTCTCCATTGTATCCTTCATCAAAAGAAAACGCGGAGGAACGCAAAAAGAATGTTGTAAGTACCGTTATGGACAGCGAAAATTTGAACATTAGAGAGTTGTTCCGTGAAAAATTAAAAGCACAAGGGAAAGTATATACGCTAGTCGTTTCCAAATTCTCAAATTCGTGGTTTGCATTTGGAGTAGTTCAAATAATAACTACTTTATTTATCTATTATTGAAATATTATTCTCCTAAATAAAATTGGTTAGATTTGGCAAAATGTCATCTGTCTTGTAGATCGGTTCCAATAAAACAAAAGTTCCATACACATGAGCTTGACACATTTATGATTTAGTATATACAGGACGTTTGGAGTTTATAATAACATCTTATAAAGATTCAAAGAAGGAAACTGACATTCCCTAATAAACAAAATCACGAGGGGTTTTTTGATTATACTATTGAAGTCGAAAATTACTTTAAAATTAATATGGAAAACATATCCTGGCAGAAAAAGTCGTTGAATTTATTTTGAGTGTTTTTTATAACATCCTATGAACATTTGAACAAGGAAATCGACATTTTGAAAAACACCGACTAATTTTTAACTAAATGTAGATTTTCAAAGATTTTGAAATAAAATGTTGAAGTCTCTTCAAGATTTTGAAAGGTTTTAAGATATTACAAAACTGTTGCTTAGGCTCCTTGAAATATTTGAAGTGATTCTTCATTTTAAACAATTATTTTAAGAGAATATTCCAAAGGATTCTATTCTGAAGCTTCCAAAGTTTCCTACGCTTTTCTACAATCCTTTAAAATAAAAAAAAATCTCAATGATTTTCTCGATAGTCTGTCGACGTATCTGAAATCTTCAAAAATCTGTTTAAATTTTTTCCAGAAACCTAGAAAAATTATATTCATATAACTTGAATGCAAATAAGCAATGTTGATTGAGAAATAATTATTCGAACATTTTATTCCGTACTGAAAATGAAAACCTTTGCATTATAATTTTCTTTTTTTTTTTTTGTATTCAGGACTGAAAAATCTTTCTTGATTGTAAATTCAACAACTTTGTTTTAAATTCATCGTTTTGGTTTGAAAATTCATCTCTTTCGGAAGACATGTGAAATATTTTGTGCTAAAATTGCTAATGTTTCATTTGAAATCTAAATCTCTTCTGACTGACAAATCAATTATTTTGCTGAAAATTCGTCCTTTTGGGGGGATTGAACTCTTTTCGATATGAATTCGAAAATAATTTTTAGTTTCATTATAAACCATTATATATTTTATTGAGAATTCATCTTTTTTGGTTCACAATTCAACTTCATCTTCAAAAGTTCAACTTCTTTCAAAAAAATTCACTTGTTCGTTTGAAGATTCATTATTTTAGTTCAAAATTCATCTATTTGGTTGAAAATGTAACTATTTTATTGAAAATTGATCTTTCTTAGCAGAAAGTTGTTGAAAGTTAAACCTATTTTTAGAAAATTCATCCCTTTCGGAAAATATTTAATGTTTTGAGGTTAAAAATACAACTGGTGGAAAACTCATCTTTTTTGGTTAAGGATTCTACTATTTTGTTCAAATGTTATCTTTCTTGGAAAAAATTAACTATTTTTTATATGAAATAAAAACCTTTTTGGATTAGAATATTAACTATCACATTTTTCATAAAAGATCATCTTTTTTGTATCGTAAAATCCTAAAAACCAATAACTTCAGATCGGGGAAATAATGTCAGATTATGGGATTTCTTACGGATTTAAAATTCAGCAGTTTTCATGATTCACTTATTGAGAATCAAAAATATAACCACCTTACAAATTTACAAGCATATGTCAATAGGGCTTTATCTCTAAATGATGCATCCATATGATATTTTTGACGAACTTTTTAATCTAAAGAACAACTAATTTATTAATTATTTATTAGTTTTTGTGGCATCGGTTTTTTGGAAATATTAATTTTTTTGTCTCAATGTTTACGGGGTGTTAAAGCAACGCTTAAAATAAATTCAACGACGTTTCCTGCCAGGATATTGTTCTCCACATTTATTTTAGGGGCGCTTCCTGCTCTCATTTTTAAGCGCTTCTTATTACGTAACTTTGGTTTTTGGGAATATCGGGTTTCTTGCTTTATGTTTAAAGTAATCTGATGATTTTTTCATAATTTCTCTTCTCAGGATTACGTTGTGAAATACTGGATTTCGCATGGTGCTCCACTAAACAAATTAATACTAGGAACTACTTTTTCTGGAATATCCTACACTTTGGCTAACCCAAAAAAAGTTGGTGAAGGTGCACCCTTTACTAAAGAAGGAGAATATGATCATTTGACAGGATATTTTGACATTTGTGACTTTATAAAAAAATGGACGTATCTTTACGACAAAGAACAGAAAGTGCCATATATTTACCAGGGGAATCAAATTATTGCCTATGAGGATGTTCAGTGAGTCTTCAAAGAAAATGTTGTTCAATTTTTAATTCCTATAATGATCAGGATATTTAGTTTTAATATTCATTTTTAGGTCCATCAAGACGAAAGCTGAATATGCTAGCAAAATGAATCTTGGTGGTGTCATGGTTTGGACCATAGATGAAGATGATTACAATGGATCATGTGGAGAAAAATTCCCACTTCTGAAGACGTTGAATCAAGTCATCAGAAACAAATGTTAAATTCTTGTAAAAATCCCCGTTGAACCAATAAATAATTTATTACATCTCACATAATGAAAATTTCATGCATTTCTAATTATAAGCTATTCAACTTTTGTAAATTAGTTTTTAGTCGATGTTATCTCAATAAAAATTTAGTTTCAGGAATAAGCTATAAACATTTCGACTAATTATAAGCGTATGTATAAATTATTTGAATATTGAAAAAATTAAGCAATAATACTTAAGATTTAATAATAATTTACTCTAGGATAGCTTAAGGATGAAAAATTTTAAATCATTTTGAAATTGAAAGATTTTGAAATTGAAGAATTTCAAATTTTTTGAGCGGAAATCCCTGAAAGCAAACAAATATAAACTTCAGATAAGATCTAAGAAAATTATTCTCAATTTCTGAATAATTCTAGATAATTTCCGATCCGTAGATTCATAATTAGAAGATACTGCTAGTTTGGAAACGGTTCAAATTATACAATTTCTCATTGAATACTTCACAAAATTAATCTTATTAAGAAATATGACACTGTTCATATCAAATAGAGACTTTTGAACAAAGGCTTTAAAATAAAATTTGACTATTACAAATTGAAACAACGAATAGTCAATGATTTGTTGAATACAATTGCGAATTGTTGAAACGTTCGATTTCTAAACTTTCATGTCAAACTTTACCATCTCACCTGTAACATTTTGAAAATTTTTATTTAAAACTGTAGTTGAGTTTTTAAAATTATAAATCACAATTTGACAATTGTTAATTATTGTAAACTATTTCTATTAACGAGTATCGTTACATTTAGGAAGTGTCTGATATTCAAAATGTCAATTGAAATGTTTGTTGGAATATGTAGTTAAAGTTGTAATATTTTTAATTTAAAATTCTTCACTTTTTATTGAGTTTGAAGGATGGACATTTTCTTCGATATTGGAAGAGTGTGTTTCTTATTCTCAATTTTATTTCAATTGGAAGAGCAAACTTTTCATTTTCAACATTGTTACTTATTTGTGAGGAAGACAATTCTAGTTTTCAGTTTGTTCTCTTAAATGAAAGAGAAATTTTTGTTTTTAATATATAAATTGAGTTGAGAGAGGACAAGTTTTTCTTTTCAACAATTTCTTTGACATGAAAGGATGGAATGTTTCTTTCTGAGCTGGAAGAGGACATTTTTTTTATAATTTTCATTGATTCAGAAAAAAGACATTTCAGTGTTTAATTTTTCTCTGATTTGAGAGACGGAATTTTTTATTTTATGCTCCAAGTCCATAGATGTTTCACTTTTACAGATATAATTTGTAATGAGATTTTGTATTACTTTAAATTGAAACATTTTCTGCTTTAAAACATTGCATTTTCTTAACATATAGTAAGCGGAGGGAAAATTTGCTAACCTACAAAAAAAATATAAATAAATATATGAAATACTTCTTGCAATACATTTTTTTTGTAGAATCATATACTTTATAAATATTTGGGAATGAATAATTTTAGTTGAGAGTTTAAATATTCTGTAAAAAAAATTTTTATTTCATGGTAGAACATTAATCTTCTTTATTGAAATTTTTTTTTTTTAGAACTTCAACTATTTGGTGAAAAATTGATATCTTCTGTAGAAAGTTCAACAATTTGATCAGAAAATATTTTCTTTGTCCGTTTGAAAATTGAACTTTTTTTCTGAAAGTTCTTTTTATTGGTTGAAAATTAATTTTTTTAACTGACAATTTTTATGATCAAAAATCAATAAAATATCAAATTGTGCAAATAGGTGAAAAATTACTACTACAATGTCGATATTTTTAGCATTCGCAAATGACATGTTTAAAAATTGCTCAACAATTGCTATTCTTAGGAATTTAAAGTATTTTTTAATTAAAATTTTTTTTTTTGCCAAAAAATGTTATCAACTGCAAATTCACTTACTTAAGTGATTAATCAATGAACTTTCTACGATAAGTGACAACCCAAACCCAGAAGATAAAAAACGTTAGTTATTTTGACAACTCGAAAGCTTTCATTTTGACATCTCCCAATCTTAATAAGGCTTAAATTTTTAAATAAATTACTTACACTTTTTTCAACCTTTATTGTACAAAATGAACGTTGTTACTCTAAAGTGTTAAGTTTGAAAGTTAAATGTTTCATATTACAGGATCAAGATGTAAAAAGCTGAAAATTGTAATAGAACTGGCAAAAATTAACCGTTTATGGTAAGCTTTTCTTTTCGAAAATAATTATTTCAAATAAAAATTTGCAATGAAAATATAGAGAAATGGTTATTTTTCATTTAATGTGAAGACAAAATTGTTTACTGTTATTCAACAATAAAGTTACCTTTTCTCATGCCAAATATGAATTCAAATGCGGTTGTATACATCAGACTTGATTGAATAAAATTTTACATTGGAGATTTTCAATTTTTCTCAGTTTCACTATGCAAATAAATATTACTGATTGATAATCCAAAAAGTGATTAATATACAATAACAATTTGACTAATGTTCTTTTAAATTAAAAAAATATATGCAAGAATTCTAGATGGATTTAAGCGAACACAGGATAAATTCATAAGAATGTCAAAAAACTTAAAGGAATTAAAAACATTCTATTGAGTTCAGTAGAATTGGAGTGAGTTGATTGAAATGTTGAACTCGAGAAATTCCCATCAATTTGAGTAAAATGAAAGTGAGCAGAATTCAGGGAAAATTCAAATAAATTTAAGAGAGTTCCAAAGAATTTTTAAGATTGTAAGATGAATCAATAAGAATTTATGATCAATTCCAGACGCTTAATATTCAAAATGAATAAGAAAATTTAATGTATAGCCTATGAGTGAAGGCTTGCTGTTTATTAAATATTTAAGAAAGTTAAAAAACTAGAAAGTCACAATTTACGCTATGATTGTCTTCCCAGTCCAAAAATGAAGCATATAGATACTTCATTTCAGGTGAAAATTTGTTGAAGCACATAGTGTCTGATGTACGATCATTTTCGTTATAATCAATGATTTTCATTTCTTTCCTATTTTTTGAATTCATATTCTGCGTTGCAAATCAAGTTTCGGATATCATAATTGAGACGAATGACGAATGTTTACCTAATTGCGTAATTACAGATTTTGTGTTGAACTTAACTTTTGGCCTTCGTTAGATTTCAGATTACACATCTCGTATGAGTAAAGACAATATTGAAGACAAAGTATTTCGTTCGAGAATATATAATATTCGCTTTTAATGCTTCATTATGATCTGCTATTTCATAATATGAAAATATTTCCTCTTTATGACGAGAATGTAAAAAACAATACAATTATGATTCTAAAGACGTTGACGAAATATCCACATTTTGAAGAATTAATTGTTGCCGTCCTTAGCTGTAGTTTCATAGCTTTGATCAAGAATTTATACAATACATTGTTACTTGAAATGCAAATTTTGCTTTTTTCTACAGACAGAAAATACAAAAACAGTGGCTGTATTCGCAAAATAAACAAAGTTTGATTTCAAAATATGAAACTAAGAAGTATAACAGTGAAAAATTTATCATGTACTTCTACTCTTATTTCTTAACTTACGACAATATTTACCTAAGATATAAAAAATCCAGCAGTAAAAATATCATCGTGAATTAAGCGTTTTTCTAAATGTTGCCGAAAGTATTAAAAAGCTGGCACATTAAATCAAGATATTGTATTTTCTCGAAATACTTCAAGAACGTTTGGAGAAATTAAAGGTACGTCACATCCATCTCAAATGTACTAAGATTATTTAATGAATAAAATGTAATATTTTCAATTTGTATAGGCTTGTAAGATATTTGCAAGGTGAGTCTATTCATCAAGTTGAAAAATTCACTAAAACGTCCATTTTGGAGGAAAATTTTGAGTTTCGGAATTTACCATTTTTAAACTAGAGGATGTTATCGCTTTAAAATATTGAAGTATAATTACTATTTTGGAAGATGAATTAAAACTGAAATCAATTGAACTCTGGCATATTTTCAACAAATGAGAAACCCCTTTCTCAAATATTTGTTTATCCAAAATTAGCCACGAAAAATATTAATCGTTCATTTTTTTATAACGTTAGTGTACATAAGAAGTCATACATATTTTACACAAATAATGAGTACACGGAACAAAATGTGTACAAAATTTTAAAAACTATTTCTGCTATCAACTTCACTTATTTTCATCTCAAATAGGCTCTTCTAATTTGTTTATTTGTGAGATAAACTGTTGAATCAATTATAAATTTTGAACCTCTATCATAATTAATCTTATTTCATTAGTCCCACATTCAGATTTTCAACTTTTTTGATTCAGCTATATAATATCTTTGTCTTAACGGTTCATTTGAGTAATTCATTAATAACAATACTTATAAAGAATTATGTTGCAAGTCCCTTTTTTAATAATTTTAACAATATCGCTGGTTTGTTTCTAACAATATTTTTGGCTAGATCAAGGATAAATATCGCTGGTTTAGCTATACTTTTCCTCGCGTAGAGAAAAAAAAACAAATAAAACGTCTAATTATCAAATCATTACTGACTTTTAAAAATTGCGTTTTGATTTTTTGCAGATGTGTAAGTTGATACTTTTTCTTGGAATATGTGTAGCTTTCGCTCTAGGCAGCAAACTGCCAGTACCAACAAAAGAGTGTGGGAGTAAGTGATATACCAATTTATACAAATTACATCTCAAAACGAAATTTTATTATTATTTTCCCTGGTTGAATGGATATTGCGAGTTTTAGAAAAAACAATGAATATTAATTTTTAAACTAAATATTTTATTATTATTTTTTTAGAAATCGTTGGTTGCTACTATACAATAGAATTGGCAGAAGATTCTAATGGAACAAGGATGGACATACAGAACATCGATTTGTCTCTTTGCACTCACATGTTTTACAGTTTCATTGGACTTAATGAAGACGCTTCTATTCAAATTCTTGATCCACATGCAGATTATGATGCATTTAAACAGTTCAACGATCTTCGCAAAAAGAACCCAAATTTGAAAACCTTAGCTCTTATGGGGGATTCTTACGATGAAACTCAGAATAATACCAACCATAAGTAAGTTTTATATTTTCCTGTTTCTTCAACCTTTCGGACCTAACATTAATAACCTTAATTAATTATTTTTAAATTCCACTTCGTAGAGTATTGAGTGATCCGACTTTGCGAGAAAAACTTGTAAATAATATTCTCGACTTTGTAAAGAAATACGAATTCAGTGGTATAGATCTTGATTTGTCAGATCCAATTCCTTTCGTACCTACCAAAAAGGAGAATTTCGTTTTACTGTTGAAGGCTCTCAGAGAAAAATTCGATGAGAAAGGTTTAATTTTATCTGCAGCAGTTGATCCTACTGAAGAGACTGCTAAAATGTTATATGATATTAAAGGAATATCGACATATGTGGACTTCATCAATTTAAAGACTTTCGATTTTCATGGAATCTCTGAAGCCGAGAAGAAAATTGGTGTTGGTCATAGTAGTCCATTGTATCCTTCATCAAAGGAAAATGCGGTTGAATGCAAGATGAATATTGTAAGTATTTTTATCAGCGGCAAAAATCTCCAAACTAGTCATGCAGGTCGTAAAAGGTAAGATATGATGTCAAATTCAAGTTATTCCTTTCCAAAGAAATTTGAGGTTTAATTGTTTCGACTTGGAGTTTAGGATGTCGGTTTTTGGCAAGTGCTCGATTTATCATGGTGCAGCCTCTTTTAGGTGAAAGGACATTAAGTTGGAAGAAAATACCCCACATGAGTTCTGATATCCAAAATTACAAATTTCATGAATGAGCAAAAATCTTTGTTTAATATTCTATATTAATTATCATCACGGCCTTCACCCAAATTCAAATTCAATATTGAAATTCACCAGAGTCTCCACAGGTCCAAAATTTCCAGAAAGCCAGGGAAAATCATGAAATTCAAAACTGGTCAAGGATAGTCATAAAAAACCTGACAGGGTCACGGATTTTTTGATAAACTGAAGTTAAAGTATATTTAATTATTCTGTTAAAAAGTCACCCTTTTTGGTTGCACATTAATCCGTTTTGTTAAAAATTCGACTTTTTGCCTTGAAAATTCAACACTTTGATTCACTTTTTTTTTCTCTCTTAACTACAAAATTTTGTTTTTGGTTGAAAATTGAACTAATTTGTTGACAATTTATCTTTTTGGTTTCAAAAAATTTTTGTTGTAAAAAAATAATCTTTTTTGGTTGAAAATTCAACTGTATGGTTAAACGTTAATCTGCTTCGATTTAAACTAAGCCTTCTCGTTAAAAATTTACATTTTCTTGTTAAAAATTCACCTTTTTTGTAGAATATTTGTATTTTGGGCTAAAAATTCAACTATTTGTTTAAAAGTTGAAGTTCAAATCATTTTTTTTTTATTCGAATATTCATCCTTTTATTCCAAAATCACTTTCCTTCAGTTCAAAATTGATTCTTTCAACTCAAAATTTAAACTATTCAATTTTTTGTTGAAGATTGGTCATCTTTAGTTGAAAATTCAACTATATGTTTGACAATTTACTTGTTTTGTAATTAAAATAATAGTTTTTGGCAGAAAATGATCCTCTTGGTTGGAAATGTATATATTTCCTTTGAAAATTTTGGAAGAAAATCTATTTCCTTGGTTGAAAATGCAACTGCGTTGGTTGAAAATTATTCTGCTTCATATAAGAATTCAAGTATATTGTTGAAGATTTGTCGTTCCTTGTTGAATTCAATTGTTTTTAATTTGAAATTAAAATCGTTCTGGATTGAAATATCATCCATTACATTTTTCGTTGAAAATTCATCTTTTTAGGTTGAAAATGTATCTACTTGAGTGAAAGTTAATTAACTTTCTCAAAAATTCATTTCTCTTGTAAAAGATTTATAACTTGAGCTGGAAATTGATCTCTCTGGTTGCAAATCGAACTACTTTGTTGAGAATCCATATTTTTTATTAACATTTCATTCTTTTGAATGTGAATTTTACTATTTTTTCAAAAATACCTCTTTTAGGTTGAATTAGACAATTTTTGGTTTGAAATTGAAATTTGTTGTTGAAATATCAACTCTGCTAAATTTGTCATTGCAAATTCATCTTAATCAGTTAAAGATTTGACTAAATTGGTAAAAGTGGAACTAATTAGTTGAAATTTCATTTTTTGTTTGTTCATGATTCATCGTTTTAGTTGAAACCCCTTTATGCTTTGTTTCAAATTTAATTATTTTACGGAGAATAATTTTCAGTTTTTAAATTCATCTTTTTTGGTAGAAAAGTAATCTCACTAAATGAAACATATGTTTTGGTTATAAATTCATATCTTTGATTGAAGACTGATTTGTTCTGAAGGAAAATTCTATTTTTGGATGGAAATCAATCTCTTCAGTTGAAAATTCATTGATTTTGTTGAAAATTTGTTATTTTTGGTGAAAGAAATCATCTTTTGGGTTGAAAATTCAACTATTCGGTTAAAAATTAATTTGCTTTTGTTGAACATTAATTATTTTAGTAAAAAATTTATTTTGTTGGTTTGTAATACAACTGTTTTGTTAATATTTTATCTTTGTGAGTTGAAAATGCTAATTTGGTAAAAATTGCAACTTTTCTGAAAGAGGAACCACTTTGTTAAGAGTTAAGTTTTTTGTTAATGATTCGTCATTTCAGTTAAAGAATCTTTTATTTTTGTTCATGATTCAGCTACTTCGTTGATAATCATTTTTTTAAATCTATTTTCCAAACTGAAAATTGAACCATTTCTCGTTCAGTTGAAAATGTACCTTCTTTGTTGGAACTTCATTTATGTGGTTGAAAAAAAAATATATATATATATATATATCAATATTTCGTTGAAAATGTATTCCCTTTATTTGAAAAATTACCTTTTGTAGTGAAAATTTACCTATTCCAATCAAAGTTAAGAATTTATCGGATTTAGGTGACAATTTAACTATTTTGTTGAAAATTCATCTTTTTGGTAGAAAAGTAATCTCATTAGTTGAAAAATCATCTTCTTGACTGAAAATTTATATTTTTCGTTGGAAATTGTACAATTTCATCAAGAATTTGTTTTTTAATGTGAAAATTAATTTTTTTGAATGAGGAATTAACTATTCTATTCTTGGTTGCAAATTGATCTTTTTTAGATGAAAGTTCATGGATTTTCCTGAAAATTTGTCATTCTTGGTCGAAAATTCATCTTTTGAGTGGAAAACTCAACTTCTTGTTTGAAAATTCATTCGTTTCGTAAAATATTTATCATTTTAGTTTAAAATTAATTTCTTCGGTTAATATTTCAACAGTTTCGTTGGTAATTCGTGTTTTGTTTAGGTGAAAATATATTTTTTGTTTAAAACTGATTTGAAAATTCAATAATTTTTGTACAGAATGCATATTTTCGTGTTAAAAACTCAACTGTTCTGCAGAAAATTCGTCTTTTCAGGTTGAAAATTCCACATTTTGGATAACATTTTTTTCTTTAATGACTGAAAAATCTTTCATATTTGAAAATTCAACTCATTCGTTGGAATTTTTTTTTTTTCTGAAAATTAGTCTGTTTTGTTTTCTCATTCAACTGATTTTTCCAAAATTTGTATTTTCTGGTTCAACTAAAACGTTTTTCATTGAAAATTAATATATTTTTTGGTGAAAATATTCGCTATTACACTTTTTGTTGGGATTTTTTTATCGAAGATACACAACTTTGGTTGAAAATTCAGGTATTTTTTTTTAAGTTTCCTTTTCTTCATAGTTGAAAATGAATTGCTTTGACTGAAAATTTTATTTTTCATTACCTGTTCATTATTAGCCTTTTGTATTGAAAACTCAAATATGTGCTTGAAAATGAATGTATTTTTTATGTATGTTTCACATAAATTGTGGATGACCATTGACCCCTTATATAAGTCTGTGTGACTGTTGTCACTTAAAGTGTTTAAAATAAATTTTGGAGTCACATATCTTTACATTGACATTATTGATCTTCTAGGTGTAAGGTCTCTTTTATATCTAAAAGAAAAATTTAGAATGGTCAGGGAAAATGAAAAATTGGTTGAGGAAAAGTCAGGGAATTTCGAAATTAGGATTTTGTAGCAACCCAGTTTACGCAATTTCCATATAAGGATAATTGTCAAATTGAAGGCAAACTTGAAGTCCCAGTCATATAACATTAACTTAGAAACTCGTGCTGATTTTTTTTTCAATTTGATAAACACTCATTATCATCATCTACAAAATGGTCAATTCTTTTTTTTCTTTCCTGTTCCTATTTACTTTAATTTAATATAAGAACACCCGAAACGTCATTACCGTACGGCGTCCCAACCTCACTTTGCACAAGGATAAACTGATTTTCTGGTTTTTTTTTTAGACAGTAACCTGAAAAACGCTTAACGTATCAAGTTTGTAAACTTCACATGAACATAAATTAAATGTATGCAGATTTTTTAAGTCAAATAAATAATATTGTAAAAGCCTTGAGGTCTGTCCCTCAATTTTTGCCATTTTAGACGTCATTACCGTACGTCTTTTTTTCTATTAAAATATTGTAGTTACAGTTGAGTAATAAATACAGAAATATCAGGCGTATCGTTTAATATAAGATTTTATAAAATTGACCTTAAAATAATAACTCCCTTTTTTGTGAATCCGATATTAAAACTGGAAAGTGCATCTTGACAACAAAAACGTCATTCCCGTACGTGCGTTAAAATCCATTTCCGGAGTAAAAAAAATTATAAGAATCATTCCGTTACTTGCTTGGCGGTGTTTTCATTCATAAGTAGGTGACTTTTTATAATTGAAATCTGTTTTTTTTTAAACATTAAAAAAGGTTGAACTTTAACATTTTTTTCGCATCATTACCGTAGGGTGACGGACAACTTTGCACGTAGCAACTTTGCACGTGCCCAACTGTGCACGTCGATGGCAGGACGGACAACTGTGCACGTCCATCTGTGCACGTCCGAGACCACAGGAGCCCATCTGTGCACGTCGAAATTTCGACGTGTACAGTTGTCATTTGGACAACTGTGCACGTGCACAGATGGTACTTGGACAACTGTGCACGTCGAAATTTAGACGTGCACAGTTGTCACTTGGACAACTGTGCACGTGCACAGATGGTACTTGGACAACTGTGCACGTCGAAATTTAGACGTGCACAGTTGTCACTTGGACGACTGTGCACGTGCACAGATGGTACTTGGACAACTATGCACGCCGAAATTTAGACGTGCACAGATAGACTCTTGTGCACTTTACCGTGCACAGATGTCACTTTCCTAACTGTGCACGTGCACAGATGTCACTTGCCCAACTGTGCACGTGCACAGATGTCCCTTGCCCAACTGTGCACGTGCACAGATGTCACTTGCCCAACTGTGCACGTGCACAGATGTCACTTTCCCAACTGTGCACGTTTATGTCCTTACGTAAGTGTTGTACTTAAGTAATCCAGAGAGTTCAAGGAATTCAGAGAATTCAAAGAATTCAGAAAATTCGAAGAATTCACAGAATTCAAGTGATTTAGATAAAGCAAGGCATTCAGCAAATTGGAGGCATTCAGCGAATTAAAGGAAATCAACAATCTTAAGTA
>CAKNXH010001195.1:85006-221971 GCA_932178445.1 Andricus quercusramuli
TATCCAATAGCACAACAGTTTGCCCAAATTTGACTTGGGAATAAAGAATGATAAAATATAAAAATATAAGTTTTTTTACATTCTAATTTCAATACAAATATTTTCCATGAAATTATTTTTAATTCACAATTAGTGAATGAATTTTCTATTATTTTATAGGATTTGATGGTATATTGACATTCAAATTGCATTATGTTACCTTTTTCGTGAATTTTCAGTGCGAAACACGAAGTGATACACACGTGGTCCCGGGTCCAATACTAGATCTCCAACGATATAATTAGTAAAAAAACTTTAATTATGCTAAAATTCATTTTCAAATATCCTCTTTTTTGATGTGCCAGATTTCAACTTTTTCTCATACTGTTTCACATTTTGGAACATGGGACCAAATATGTATTAATATAATTCCTGAACCAAAAATATTCTCAAACTGACAAAAAGTTTTTCTAAATTAAACATTTGTATTCTGCATTCCAAAAAATCAACCAAACATTTTATACACAAGGAAATTATTTTTGATTTTGATTGTATTTTTTAACATGTACTTCCTAAAACCCGATCCACATTTGCTTCCTTTGCGCAAATGATTAGTTCCTGATTCCAAAATATTTTCCTAGTTCCAACTTCTATTTTTCTTATTCAAATTTTGATTCTTCTAATATATAATAAATTGTACTAGAAATCTGCAATCCATAATATTATTATTTTGTTGGAGAAAGTGAATCAAATATTTTATTTCAAAATCGAATACGAGGAAATGAATAACGTGTGTATCTGTTCACAGCATATTTAATTAAACTTGGTTATTTATTGATGAAGCGCGCGAAGCTTCGATTTGTGGGGCGCGAGTGAGAATATAAATTACACCTATCCGTTTATGATTATAATACTCGAGCATGTGACGCCACATAAATATCCATAATATCCTAATTATAATCCCATATACCGTGCAATTTTTCATTATTATCTTACACTCAAATATTGATTGTTGGGGGACTCCACGCCAAACTCAGCAAAATATTTGTGAAAAACAATTTTTTGAAGTTAATGAATTTTTATTGAATAATATTCATATCAGATGCAAATTTAAAAATTTAACTGTGATTTTCCAGATAAAATCAATAAGCAAATCTATACACTCCACGGAAAAAACTTATCAGTATTCATAAAAAAAAGTCCGCAGATATTGACAAAGTGCAGGAAATTTCTTTTTGCGAAATTTTAATCCCAGAAATCTTTTTTAACATGATCAAAAAATAATTCCGTATGCAAAATTACCTTTTCACAACACCAAATATGCATATATTTTAATAAGTCCTATTTATTTAGCGCCAGAAAAAAATGTTCAGATACTAAGAAATATTACGTATTTGTAACAACAACGAAATCCATGTGATAAAGTAGGTTTCAAATAAGGTTAATGTATCGTTCAGAGAGAATAAGCTTGAGGAAAGCTGAAATAGATTGAAGTAAACTTGAATGTTTAAATTGAAGTAGGAAACGAGGAAGGTTAACAGAGAAGGACAGGAGTAAATTGAAATTGGTGAGAAGTTAGATTAGAAGGATAGAGCAGATCCAAGTTCCATTGACACACTGAATGGAATTGAAACAAATTAGAGTTAAGCTATTGTTAAAGTTTAAAAAGAAATAAGTAACTGAAGAATACATTTTCAAGTAAAATGAGGCAAATGTCACTTTTTAAATTAACCTTATAGTTTTAACTATATTAAATCAACATTGTACAATCTAAAATTTGGATTTTGAAATACTTCACACTATCACAGTATTACGATTAAAATTTGTATACAAATTTTATACGCAAAATGAAAACCTTTGCTCTGCGCTCAACAAATTTCAGCAAAGATAAATACAGCCATTTTAAACACTAAATCATTTTCAAGTTTTCAAAGTTTTCATTATTTTTGCCACAAATCTAGAAACTTCAATTCAAAAGTTTGCAAAATTGATTGATTTTTAATTCTTTCAGTCGCAGGATCTTTCATCTTGAAAGGTTCAAGTTAAAAACTTTCCACATCTGCAAGCTTCACATTGAACACTATTTTGTTTTGAAAATATAAAATTAGGAAGAAGCCCATTTCTCAACTTTTCAATTGTCAAAACATACAATTTTATGGAGATGAATTATGAATACTTCGATTTTTTTCTTCTCATTGAACTGTGAAGACTTAATTTTTGACATTATTACATTTTGATCTCTTTTTAGTTGTGAATGTTCAATCTTCGAGGAGATAAAGCATATGATTCTCAGAGACTTTCAATTTGTGAATATAAAAAGTTAATTTCGTTAATTTATCAAATCTCAGGACTTTCAATAAGTTTGAAATTTTCGTGACATATCTATATCTTCAAGGATGATTGGAAGATCTTTTGAAAATCAAGTGCAATTAGCTGAAGATTTATTTTTTTAACTTTCTTTCCAGATACCAAATTTAACGATCCACCCTAAACTTTGCAATCTGCAGATTCTTCCTTCATTCATATTTTCATACCAAAAAATATCATTCTTCTGAAATCGAAATCAAATCTACTTTCTTATGAACTATTTCATTCATCTAAATCAGAGCACAAAAAGCTCACAAATCAAAATTAGATTTGAAGTACCTCCGGCACATCAGAGGCAAAATGTTTGAAATGAATATTTGGAAACATGGCTATTACATAAAAAAGAATCAAAATATAATTCGATGATATTCTAACATTCTCAATTCACTTTAAAGGGCACTACTTTTTTTATTCATGTTTTAAAAGTATTATAAATTCTTTAATGATTTGCTCTTCTAATTTTCTAGTAGGTGAACCTATTATCGAAATTATCGTCAAATGATATCTATGTTTTCTTTAAATATTGCTTGAAGGATATTTTGAAATCAAAAATTTTTAGAAACGCGTGATTGCTAAGATTATTACTTCTGATATTTGAAAAATGTAATAGTCTGAATAGATTTATCAAGAATCATACACAAAACAATGTTTAATATCTTTACCTTTAATACGTAATATCTTTAAATAAATTGCATGACAGCCCCTTGATTCCCAAATAGCTTTCTCCTACACAATCTTTTCTTCTCGAACAAAGAACAAAAAACTTACTTCCTGCGCTGAATCCACTTTTTCTATTATATTCAACAAAGAAAGCCTTTTACAAAAACTCGTGGTTATGATTCTGAAGACCCTATTAAGACCATCTCCATCCAGGCAGAACTTGTTTATGGGATCTACATAAATACACGTATATATTTCCCGGAGGACTGATGTGAATGCAGGTAGGACAATGGATGGGATCTTCAAGGATTCAAGTGGGATTCTCTCTTAACCCCAAGCTTTCTTTCCCTTCTCGAGTCATTGTATCCGGATCCTGGAAATCTTCATATCAACATTTCCCTTGAATCTCGATTGGCACCGTTAAGAGGATCCACTTAAAGGGTTACGTATTATACTAGGGTAGACCACATTTCATCCCTCTTGATTTTTCATACTTCGCTCGAATCCACAAAAAAATAAATGCGTATTTTCAAAATTTTTTATATTTTTTTAGGTGTATCGAATTGAACTTCGATATTTCTCTTCACGATCAACCATAGAATATTAATCAAAAATATCTTTTTGAATTTCTCCTATTTTTCGTTGTTAGTTATTACATTTTGCGGTATATTCCAGTGCAAACTTCGTCTAATACATGAAATATTACTTTCTGCTGACGATTAGATGCTTAAATACATTGTTTGAAAATGTACAATTGTTCAAAAGAATTTTCTCTCAATATAGAGTTAGAAAGTCACGATTTCTTCTGATTTTCTCAACTTTTCAAAAAGAGTGTGGTAAAAATAAATGAAAGTGAAGAAAAATAATTTTCTAAACAGTTTATAGTTATTTTTAACACTTTAGCCTAGAATTAATGCTAGAAAGTTGCAGTTTCTTCTTCAAGTTTCTTCTGTTCAAAAAATTTTCAATTGAAGTAATATAATAATTAATTCAACTCAACAAGGTGTTTAAACTATATATTAATAATTTCAATAATATTATCTTCGAATAATGCTAGAAAGTTAAGAATTTTTTTGAAAATTCCAAGGAAAATTCCAAATATCTTGTAATAATGCTATACATTTACGGATTTTCCTGTAATTTTCAACTTTTTTTAACTTTTCACTTAGAATGACGTAATACCTAATCAAGGTTTGCAAGCATGATTGTTTAAATAATTCACTATTTTATTTATAAATATCTCCTTTCACAGTATTTACTTGAATAATTTATTATTGGTTATAACTATCTCCCCTTCCAGTAGCGATCAAAAGTTAGATTCTTTCTGAAATTTTCAACCTTTCTTTGGCTTTTCAGTCATGAACGAATGATAAATACACATCAAAGAGAATCATTATTCAAGCGATTTTTCTTATTTGAATAATTTTTTTCTGAAATAAAAGCCAATAAACGATATTGTTCCCATTACGAAACTTCCTCTGTGACCAAAGAAAATAATAATGGATTGTTTAAACAATTATTTTTTAATACTTGAATCAATGATTACCTCACTGCTATTAAAAAGTACACAAAAAGTGGCTATTTGCAGAAACAACCGCACCTGCCTATCATTATTGTAAGAGACTCTTGTTATAATAATAATAATAGTAAATTGTTGAACGAATCTATGCAGACATCTAATTATTAGTGTAATGTATTATTCCATATATTGAAAATATAAGAAATGATCATAGAAATTTAAAGAAAAGAAAATGAGAGAGAGCGTCCATTAATTACGTAAGGCTTTTTCGGTAGGAGATGATCCGGAAAATCTGATCAATCCTTACTTCAGGGCGGGGGGGGGGGGGGGTTGGGAACACAAAAAATTTTTCACGTAGATTTCCTTTTCTTATTGCGAAAAAGATCATTGCTAAATGAATATTTCAAAAAATCTTTTGAATTTGATTCAAAATCCTTGAAATTCCGTGAATTATTTCGAAATATTGCATAACAATATTACCTTGAAATATTAGAAATCCATTCACAATTCATTGTAACATTTGAAATCCGTCAAAATCTATTTGAATTTTTTGAAATCCCAAACAATATTTTGAAACCCATTCAAATCTTTTGAAAGACATTAAAATTCCTTCAAATCCTTAAAAATATTCGGAAATCCATTCAAATTGGGATCAATCTTTTGACATGTTACGAAATCCTTTGGAATCCCTGAATATACTTTGAAATCTTTTAAAATCCCTCAAAATCCCTTGAAATTCCGTGCAATCATGAAAATGCCTTTAAATCTTAAAAAAAAAATTTAATTCTTTAAAATATTTTGAAATATTTTTAAATCTTATGAAATCTCTTTAAATCTCTTCAAATCCTCGAAATCCTGTTAAAATTCCTAACAATCTCCCAAATTCATGAAAATACTATAGTATATCTTAAAATCGTTCAAAATATTTAAAAATGCTTCAAAATCTTTCGAAAGACATGAGAAATTACCTGAAGTCTCTCAAAATGCTTGATAATATACGGAAATTCTTTAAAATCAGGATAAATCTGTTGAAATCCTTGGAAATCCTTTAAAATGCATGTATGTACTTTAGGATCTTCCAAAATACCTTAAAATCATCTGCAATCTCCGAAATATTTTGAAATCTCATAATATTCTTTTAACGCCCTTCAAATTTCCGCGATCATATTAAAATCCCCTGATATTCTTCAAAATTCGTGAAAATACTACGTTATATCTTAAAATTATTTAAAATCCTTTAAAATCTCATGGCTTCGGTTTCAAGTCTGTCTAAAATTCATTTGGCGTATCTTGAAATCTCGTCAAGTGTGTTTAGAACTGAATTAACTCTCTGAAATCCCTTAAAATCAGGTAGAAAACCTTTGGCAAAATTAGAATTCTCTCCATTGAACTTCTTACTTGAAATCTTTTGAAATACATTTAAAGGTTTGGAAAAATATCGTTGAATTTTGTATCTTGAACATTAAATAGTATTGATTACTGATCTAATATAAACGTGAAAAAATCTGACTCTACCTCAAAAATAGCATAATTTGCTCAAATCTCGTTAAATACCACAACAATTTTTTGATTCTTGAAATACTTTATATTGATTTTAAATACATGAGAATACTTTGAAGCATGTTGAAATTATTCCAAATTACTGGAAATCTTTTCAATCTTCTGGAATCCCTTGAAATAAGGTAAAGTTACCCATCATGAGACAAATTTTGAGGGGGTTTTAAATGTTCATTAATTTTTTAATGGTAGTAGAATATATTTACAAAATATAATACAATAATAATAAATATAAATAATAATAAGATATAAATAATATATAATTTCAACATTTACTCAAACTAAACAGTACAATGAACTTTTATGTCAACCGTTCATGGAGATAAATAAATTGAATACAAGTTTTCGTTAAAATTAACAAACCTAACTTATAAATGGTATTTTTCGTCAACGAAGTGAATTGTATTTTATTTTCGCTAAAAAATGTTTGTTATAGGCAATATATTTTTATGCAGGTGGATGAAAAAGAAGAAAAAACCAAGAGGCATGACATACAAAAATTATTGAAAATAAATCGAAACTTGGTCAAACTCAAGTGTAAACAAAATATTAGACTAAGTACCCTTTTCGTTTTTTTGGTTGAAAATTCATATTTTTCCTTGAGAATTCAACTTTGTTTTAAATTTATTTTCTCTGTTGACTGAAAAGAATTTTCAATTGAAAACTGAACTATTCTTGAAAAATTGTCTCCTTTGCTTGAATTTAACTGTTTTTGATTTGAAATTAAAACACTTGTTGGTTCAAACTTCCATTATATTACATTGTTCGTTGAGAATTCAAAATTTTGAATTGGAAATTCAACACATTTCTTGAAAGTGTAACTCTTTTGTTAAAAATTAATTCCTTTCATTGAAGATTCATAATTTTAATTGAAAATTCATCGGTGATTGAAAATTCAACTACCTTGTTGAAAATTAATTTTTCTAACGGAAAATTTAACTATTTCAGTCCAAAACTCAACTATTTCGTTGAAAATTCGTTTATTTTTTGTTTGTTAGAAACTAGTTTTTTAACACAGAAAATTTAAGTATTCTATTTTAAGTTAAAAATGTATCTTTTTTGGATGAAAATTTAACTGTTTAAATCATAATTGATCTTTTTTATTTAAAAATTGAAATATTTGGTGTAAATTTTGTGTATCTTTTTGGTATAAAATTCGACTACTCCAGTTTAAGATTCATCATTTCAATTGAAAATTCATCACATTGATTGAAAATTGAACTGTTTGATTGAAAATCCGTTTTTTTTTTTGTAAAAATTAATTTATTTAACTTACCATTTCAATATTCTATTTTTTGTTGAAAATTCGGCTCTATTTTTTGTTGTTGTAAAATTCAACCATTGTTTGAAAATTTATCATTTTTAGTTGCAAATTCAGAAACTTGGTTGCGAATTCATATGTTGTGTTGAAAATTCGCATTTTTTTGTAGAAAATCAATCTTCATGGTGGAATATTCATCTGTTTGGTTGAAAATTCGATATTTTCAATTGAAGATTTATCATTTATTTACCTATTCATGCTTTGTAAAATGTGTAAATGCAACTCAATGGACAATCCAATCAAACTTTTTTTCACAAATTTTAATTTTTTAAATTTCAAATAAACAAATCAGAATCATTGAGAAATAGTTTTCAATAAGTATCTCCATCAAAACCTATTTGCTGATTCAATTAACATTTAATTGAAATTACTGTTTTATAAAGTATTTATTCAATTTGTTGAAAATAATTTATAAACTGAATTTCATAAAATTCACACCTTAAACGACACAATTCTGCACTGTGCAAAAATGGGTATATTTTCTGCAAAATTTAGAGAAATAATTTCAGATATAAAGTTTAGAATTAATAAACAAAAACAATTGCAGCTGCTCTGACACCAGAATTCCTTTGTGAAATTGATTTTACGGTAGCGACCGTAGACTCCTCTAACCACGAATATCAGTTTTTCTTTTATAAGGTCTCAAAATTGCAACACTTATTCAAATATTTAACCATTTTTGAAATTTGCATTCAAAATGACTCAAACTTTGCAACCTAAAACTTTGAAACGATTGAATCCGTGTGAACAAAAACTTTTCTGCTAGCTTCATAAAGAGGATATGACAAGCAGGACAATCTCAACAGTCAACAGTCTCATCTCGCCCTATAAACCAAGCTCATTTCATCCCTAATCACAGTTTTAATAAAAAAGCTCAATACAACATGTTCTTATCTGTATTAAACATTAAAAATGTTCTGCAGCATCAATTTAGTGAATCAAAATTTCGAAATAAGTAATTTTATTTGATGATTACATTTATTTCTGAATGTTTTAGAACATTATTAATAAAAGAGAAAATTTTAGTTGTAACTGTTTGTTTACATTGGAAAATATTATTGTTTTTAACATTTCGCTTCCACACTATGATTTGATAATAATAATGATAGAAAAATAATCCAACACTTGAAACTATTAAAAAAAATGGTTACAACATGAAGATTTTTGAACATTTTGAAATGAAACTTTTAGACTTTTTGTGGATTTTGAAAAGGTTTTAAAATAATAAAATTATTTTTCCTAGATTCCAGAGGAAATTAAAATTTATTTTTTATTTAGAAACATTAATCTTAAGAAAAAATATTAAAATATTGCAAAACATTCCAAATGATTTCATAAAATTCAGGAAAGTAATGAAAAAAATCTAAAAACCTAATTTTGCAACATTACAAACTTTTATAAAAAATTCGAATAAGTTAAAGTGGTATTCAGATTTTTTGAAAAGATGGAAAAATAAGTTCGAACATAAAAAAAATTTCAACAGTTTAAAAATAAAATTGAATTTCTAAAGATTTCAAAACGAAAACTTAGAAGCTTTTTCAGCATTTTGAAACGGTTACAACAGAATAAAAAAATTCATTTCAGATTCCTGAAAAATTTTTAATGTAATTTTCATATTACGAAATGTTTGTTAAGATAAGATTTGAAAATATTTCAAAAAATTCTGAAAGATATTTAAAATTTGAAAAAAAGAATTTGGAAGATTTTAAGGCAATTTTTTTTTATTTTGCAGAATTTTTTAAAAACTTTCAGGAAAAATTCCAATCATTTTGAAAAAAATTTGGCAGTTCCAAGTAAATTTCAACGTTGATTTACGATTTGAAAAGATGGAAAAAAATTACAACAAAATGTAGATTTTCAAAGATTTTGGAATAAAATTTCCAAATCTTTGAAAAATGTTGACAGGTTTCAATATAAAAAAAATCTTTAGATTCCTGGGAATTTTTGAAGTGATTCTTTATTTTGAAAAATTAATTTGGAGAGAATAAATAAAAATATTTCAAAACATTGTGAAACTAAAAAAATTGTTTAGCTGTCTCAGCTTAGTTTAGTTCAATTTCGTCTCCTCAGAAAATATAGCTGTGTTACCCATTTTTTCATTTTTCTTGATGGTTGGAAAATTTATCTCTCATGGTAGAAATTTAATCTTTTTTATTAAAATTGTAACTGTTTTGTTTAAAATTAAAATCTTTTTTACTCAAGTGTCCAACTATTTTATTGCAAATTTGTTTGCTCTATGAACTCAACTCATCTTACATTCAAAATTAAAATCCTTTTCAGTTCTGATACAATAATATTTTTTATTAGAAATTTATATTTTTTGTTTGAAAATTTAACTATTTGGTTAGAAGTTGAACTACTTTATTTATAATTCCACTTTATTGTTTGAAGATTCATGATTTTTGTGGAAAATTCATCTCTTTGTTTCGAAGTGTAACTATTTTATTAAAAAATCGGGCTATTCTACCAAAAAAAAAAAACCTTATCAAGTGAGAAATGATGTTTTTGGTTGACACTTTTTTTCTATGAATTCAACTGTTTTTGATTTGAAATAAGAATATGTTTGAATTTAAATATCAGTTATTACATCTTTTGTTGAAAATTCTTATTCTCGAGTTAAAAATTAAATATTTTTGTAGAAAATTTGTCTCTTTTTGAAAATATTCAATATTTTTTAGTTACAAATACTACTGGTTGAAAATTAACCATTTTGGGTTGAGGATTCAACTATATTGTTGAAAATTTGTCTTTTTTGTATGAATTCAACTGTTTTTGATCTAAAATGATAATGATCTTTTCGAATTAAAATATCAACTATTACATGTTTCTTAACTATTTGGTTGAGGATCAACTGTTTTGTTAAAATTATGACATGTTATATCTGACATTTTCGAAAATCTTCTTGAAATTTCTTAAGAGTCTTAGGAAAATTATGTTTATATAACTTTAAAAAAATACACAAATAAACTTGAAAAAGAAAAACGTATTCAAAATTTTTATTAAGTATTACAAATTATTTTTCCCCTCAGATCGAAAAAATACATGCCCGCGTGGCGCACGATTTATGATGCCAGTTTGATAAAACTGGTGTGTCGATATTTATTGAAAATATCGCAATCATTTTTGTTGAAAACCTTATTGTCTCTTCATTAATAAAAGTTGCTTTATACAATAAATATTGAAGTTTGAGAATTAGATCTACTGTTAATCCCTTTCATCAAGAAAAATAGTAGAAAATCTTATCCGAATTGTGCAATAAAGTAAGAATAATCATTAAAATTCCCCATTTACAGCAATTTTAGTCATGTTATGTTATACGCGATAGGTTATATAGGTTGAAATTCGAATTATTTTTATTTGGACTTGATTTAATTTTGCTTGCAAATAGAGAAAGCAAAATTTAATAGTAGCAATCCAAAAACATTTTCAAATTCGTTCAGTTCAACGTTCCTCAATTTAAAAATATATATTGAGACTCTCGGTTTCCTTTCTCATATCCTTACCCCCCCCCCCCCCCCCCAGTAACAGAAGTTTCGGTGGGACTGACGTTACAGCTTGACTCCACCATAAGACAAATCACTGCTTAATTCGGACATGATTTCGACTCGCAAAACAAATCTCGCGCATACAGGTGATAGTTGGGAGTACAATCTAAACATGAATAATACAAACCATAAAGTAGCCTCGGAATGGACTGAAACTCGGATTGACCAAAGGCATGCACACGGTAAGCGTAAAGGTCTTGTTTCGGGCGATGAATGGAGACTGGGTGTTTGGAATGCTAGAGGAGTGAATGATCTTAAGATAAGAGAACTACGAGAAACTATGCACGTAAGGAAACTAGACATTCTTTGTGTACCTGAGACAAAGAAAAGGGTTGCGAATGTAGAAAAATAGGAAATGGGGTGTTGAAAGGCGGTTGTGAAATATGGTCAGGAGTAGATAGCGAATCACATCGTAGTCAAGGGGTCGGTTTACTTATGAGTGAAAAAGCAAGTCATCATCTCATAGAGCATAATTTTGTATCACCCAGATTGCTGTGGGCTAGAATGAAGGTAGGAATTAGAAGATTATTTATCGTAGAGTGCTACGCACCAGTTGATAGCGATTCGAGGGAAGTTAAGGACGCCTTCTGGGACACTCTAAATGATACAATAAGTATTTGCGATCAAGGTGAAAGAATAATTCTGCTAGGAGATATGAACGGATGGGTCGGTGTCCAACGTCAGGATACAGATACAGAAAGGGTGCTAGGTAATTTTGGAGATCCAACAAGAAAAAATTATAACGGGGAAAAGCTAGTTAGTTTATGCTTAGAAAAGGGCCTATTTATTACGAATACTTGGTTTAGACATAAAATGATCCACATGTACACCTGGCGTAAAGGAAATAGCCACAGCATAATTGAATTTGTTATTGCGGATGAAAGATTAAGAGAACTAGTTAAAGATACAAGAGTCATGAGGGGTTCCGAATGCAATTCTGATCATTACCTTTTAGTCTGCAAAATAAACTTAGGGCGGGGATGGAGAACAAAGAAAACAAAGAAAACGAAACAAACACGAATAAAAATTGAAAATTTACAGAGACAAGAAGTGCAAACAGAGTTTAAAAAGAGGTTAACTGAAAGCATAGATAGGGCAACGTGGGAAGCGCTTATAAGCAATCAAGATATAGAGGGCGCGTGGACTTTATTACGGGATGTCATTGTCAAAACTGCGACCGAAGTATGCGGTACAGCGGTTGTAGGAAGAAAGTCTGGCGATGCGTGGTGGAACGATGAAATTGCGGCAGCCCAAAAAGAAAAGAAAGAAGCGCACAATAAAACGCTGAACATGACAGGTCTTAGCGATGAGGAGAGAACTAGACTTAAAAATGATTACAGACACAAAAATAGGAAAGTCAAACGACTAGTCAAAGAGAGTAAAGAGAAAATCAGAACAGAAGAAGAGAATAAAATAATAAACTACTTTGAAGGAATTATGAAACTATTATATAAACAGTTGAAGGAAAGTAAAAGTACAGAGTTTGCTAGCATGAGAAACAGCAAAGGCGAAATGCTATATGATATAGACGGAATAGAGCTCCCAAGTATCTCTGGCGGGGCGCACGTGGCGCCGCCTGTTGGATTTTTTTTCAAACGAGCGGGTGAGTTAAACTCAAAGCCTATGTATAGCTGTATGTAAACACGCGATAAATAAAGAAGAAATAATAGATAAAATACATAATAAAAAATGGTAATTATAATTCAAAGTGGCTTCCAAGCAGTAAAACTTGAAATTTTTTGGAAAGAAAGTATTTCAAAAGGTATAGGATTGGTAAAAAGTTCTCATGTTAGCAAAGTGGTCGAGCAAATCGACGGCAGTTTTCGCAGTATTTGTGGAGATGTTTTGCAAGAAACTCCAGGAGCGGAAAGTTCGAAAAACAGGACTAATTTTTATAATGTTACGATCAAGGTCAGTAAAATTATATATTCACAATTATACTTAACCTAAAAAATTGAATCATTTTAGCCAGAGAAATTAAATTAGGATTTCGTCACTCTACGTGGGCATCGAAGTTGCCTATCTCTCTAACTTAAGTATGAAAATGATTATGTTGGTTCAATTGTAATAACAGGGTAGTCGTTTTAATTGCAGAAGAAAATTCCCGTTTTTTCCCCGGTTCACAAAAATTTTTCACGATCAATAAAATTAAAAAGTTCGAATTCTAAAACCATTTTCCCATTTGAATGGATGAAAAATGAACTGCAAATTTGAGCCCACAAAGTGAAACTCTTAAATTTTAAACTTGTAAAATTGAAGTTTAACAGTTTTTAGTTAAAAAATGTTGTATTCAAATGCTCAATAACTTATACGTATAAAAATGAATAGTATTATACTAACACTTTTAAATTAAACCATTTTAAATTTACTGCATTTAAACTAAAAAATTTAGAATTTTCAACTATTATCAATTGTAGTGTTCAAAGATTCAGATTCAGTTCCAAACATAAAAATCCGTGTTATCTATTTCAATGCTCCAAATTAAAGAATCAATTAATGAATTTTTAAATTATGAGATTTATAGTTTAAAAAAAAAACTAAAGTTAAAGTTTTATGTTTATAAATTAGGTTATATTTTAATTAAGTTTTTAAACTTTATTTTACTTTATTTAACCTAAAGTTTTACCAATTTTAAACTAGAAACACTGAAACTTGAACGATTAACTTTTTGTAAAGTGAACATTTTTAAAATGAGAAGTTAAATTATTATCATATTTTAAAAAGTTTAGAATACCTTAAAAAGCTTTAAAATTTCTTCCAAAATCTTGAAAAATCTGCATGTTGCTAGAAATTTTTCCATAACTTCTAAATGGTTTAAGGAAGTATCTACGCGTACCGAAAAATCCAGCTATAGGTATCGAAATTACGGTACAAATAACCTCTTTTCTAGCTCCCCTTATTTGTACCGAAAAAAAAAATCTGGCTACTTGTGCCGAAATTTCGATACACGTAGCCACGGCTATCTTTTAGAATGATTAGAATTTCTCCTGAAATTGTTAGAAAATAATGCAAAATTAGAACTCTTAAAATAATCTTTGAAAATAAAAAATCATTTTTCATAGCAATCTTAAGAAAATGTTTTCATTCTCTTGAAGCCTTTCACAATTCTTAAAAAACTTTCAAATTTTTTGTTCGAAATCTGCAAAACTCTGCATTTTGTATTGAACTAGGCCATGGCTATTTGCACCGAAATTTCAGTACGAATAGTCGGATTTTGTCGGAACACACACTGCGTTCAAGTTATTTGAAATCATTTCAATTTTTAAATTAATTTTGAATCTTGTTAAAACCTCTAAATATCTCTAAAAATTATACTCGAATTGTTCTACAAATGATAAGAGTTCAGTTGTTATTAATACATCAAAATTCAACAATGTCTATTACAAATTAATCATTTTTTAAAATAGAACGATTAAAATCGTCACATTCAAAGTTTAAAAGCTATTTGAAACTTTCACGATTCAAGGCTTTCTATTTAGAACCATTCAGTTTCAAATTATTTACTTTTAAATATTTGGCTTGAAATTAGATTTCCTAAATGAACAGTCTATTAAATTCTCAATATTAAATATTAATATCTCAATATTAAACAACAAATTCTTCTTGACCCGGTTTTTTGGGCTAAAACCCCTACAATATTTACACTGTTCTCCATGGTAATTGCACAACACGGCACAACGACTCACCCCTTCGTTCAAAAATTTCGCCGACTGATGGCGCTGTCAACATACTTGAATACTCTATAGTAGACGCTTTGAAAGAGTCTTTCAAAGAACTATTGGGAGGTGAAAATGTCGGACAACAAAACTGTGACATAGAAGATAATGCATTAGAAAACCCAATTGAAAAAGTCCGTGTCACTGAGGTCAGAGACATAATTAAGAACTTGAAAAACGGTAAGGCTGCGGGTATAGACAATATTAGCGCTGAAATGCTTAAATACGGTGACGAGTACATACCTCACAGGTTGTGCGAATTAATAAATTTATGTATCGAGACGGGAGAAGTTCCAGACGATTGGAGAAAAGCGATTATCGTACCAATATACAAAAGAAAAGGAGATAAAAGCAACTGCAGTAATTACAGAGGTATCAGCCTACTAAGTACCGTAAGTAAAATATACTCAAAAATACTTATCCGTAGGGTAATGAAAATTACAGAAGAGAAAATATGGGAAGTCCAAAGTGGATTTATGCCAGGAAGATCATGTACGGATCAGATATTTAGCCTAAGACAGGTCGCAGAAAAAAGTTTGAGAGTAGGAAAGAAAGTCTTCTGTGCATTTATCGATCTAGAAAAAGCATTCGACACGGTAAATAGAAGTAAACTTTGGGAAGTCCTTAAAGAGTATGGAGTGAATGGAGGGCTCCTACAAGCAATAAAAACAATATATACAGGTAGTAATGCGAGTGTAAGGGTAAATGGGAAAAAGAGTGAATGGTTCGATATTATGCAAGGCGTGAAACAAGGATGCGTTATGTCCTCGTGGCTTTTTATCATATTCATGGATAAGTGTCTTAGAACTGCCCTATTCGACAAAAAAGGTGTAGATCTCGAAACCGTCAAGGTACGTGGGTTGGCTTTCGCGGATGACAAGATTGTTATGGCAGAATCAGTCGAAGACTTGCAAAGAATGTTGAATAAACTTAATACAAGCATGAAGAAGATGGACCTCAAAATTAACGTGAATAAAACGAAAGTCATGGTGTTTGAGGGAAAAAGTGAGAAAACAATATGCAACATAGTTCTAAATGATGAGAAATTAGAACAAGTTGACAAGTACGTATATCTAGGTAGTCTATTCACTAACGACGGAAAAATAAATGGGGAATTAGATAGGCGCATAAATAAGGGTAAGCAGGTTATCGGTAGAGCAAGGTCCATCCTCACAAATAAAAACATATAAAAAAAAGCTAAAATGGCCATACATAACTCTATTTTCGTACCGACTGTACTATACGGTAGCGAGACATGGACCTGTCAAGAAAAAGACAGGAGTAAAATCAACGCGATCGGCATGAAACCTCTGCGCATAATATGCGGGAAAACACTGATGGACAAAGTACGAAACGAGACAATCCTCGAAGAATGTGGTACAGGGGAGACACTAGTTGACATATGGGAAAGAAATCAGCTAAGGTGGTTCGGACATCTTGAAAGAATGAAAGATGAACGACTGACCAAGCAAGTGTATAAAGGTAAAGTAAATGGCAAAATGCCCAGAGGTAGACCGCCGAAAGAATGGTTAGAATCTGTGAATGAGACACTAATACGAAGAGACATAAGAAGCCATAGAAATACAAGAGCCTGCATGAAAAAATGCATGGACGTGAATGAAGCTAGAGTAGTATGCCAGGACAGAAATCTGTGGCGACAAATAGTTTATAAACTGAGTGACAATAGAGTGAATGATACCTGAAACAAAGACCTTAGATACTAATGGGCCCAGGTGGGGAACCATACATAATAATTTTGTGAGGCTCCTCACTTGGGGTGATCGCTAGAGAGATTGATCAGCAACCTGGGTCGGAGCAGTGTTGCGGAGTGAACGTGTAATTTATATAAATAACACGAGAACTCCAGATCAATCTAAAACATCTATACATAACACCTACATACCCATCCACCCTATACCCATATACCGATCAACCTCATACCTATATACCTATTCCACTACTTTCCAACCGAACAAGTCACGCCTACCCCGGAAGGGAAAAGGCTTAATGGTATAATAATAATAAAATAATACAATGTTTTAAGTAGTTGTCTGGATTTCTTCGTGGGTGCTCCTGTGTGTACGCATGTATGAATGTCTCAGATTCCTCGGCTCAAGACAAATCAATAGACCTATAACATTAATACATTTTATTAAAGAGTAAGGAAGTTAGTTCATTTATATTATTTTTAAAAAACCATTTTTATATTAATTTTTGTCTAATTTACATAATTTGAGATTCACGTAAGAACAGAAAAAAATGTTTAATTCGAGACTAATCGATTGAACTATAATTTCAATACAGTTTATTGGACAATGACGAAGTTATGGTAAATTATTCAATTTCAATATTTGATTTTCGACAACTGAACTTTTTTCATTAAAATAATTCTAAATTGTTGCAAGGACGGAAAAGGTTCCTTGATTCTAGACGAATCGATTGACCTACAATATTATTACATTGTATTGAAGATTACAGAAGTAAGGTATGGTCATTTATATAATTCGAAAAATATGTTTTTCACAGAAAACTTTTTTCATTAACATAATTTAAAGTTCATACCAGAATGTGAAAGACTCCTTGATTCGAGACGTTTTAATTGCCCTATTTGTATATATTTAATTATAATGAGCAAGCAAAGTGCTCATCAAATGAGTCTGGTAATATCTTTAGTAAAAAGTGCAAACACTGGAGATCAAGTGCACAGGTAGTTTTGTTTTTTCCATGATATACAATAATATTATCTTTTCTAATACTGAAAAAAAAGTAACAAAAACTACATACTTTGAGAGGAAATTCGGTGTCTCATTTGACCCCGTATGCTCATCTCGCCCCGGTCTCCGCTGTATTGTTCATATCAGTTGAGTTGAAAACATAAAATCTTACATAAAAATTGAAAGGTAGGGTCCATGAAGATCTCATGAATCCTGACAATAGAGGAATGGGGAGGGGATCCCAAATTTCAAAAATCATGTCTACGTAATTAATGGACGTTCCCTTACCCTTGTAGCGAGTTTCAAATATCTGAGTTGGTTGGTGTCGAATATATAGTCAGGAGGGTAATTTTCCTGAGTCGGGTCGGGTGCGGGTCATGTGGGTGGCTATCAGGGGTTGCGAGTGTGCCAGGGGTACCATTAGCGGGTTGTGTTTTGCACCCAGGTCGCGATCAACGGCGAGGATTGCGGGTCGCACCGCCTCCCTATTGTTGCCCGATTTACTCGGCATGCATATTTAACGTCACGCTTCCCACCCTATCTATTGCCCTTCAATTTCCACCTTTCAATACGGAGGATGCTGACATTGTAAGGAAAACAAGAAGGGATAATTCCAGCTAACACGATCATGAATAAAGGTGGTGATCAAATTTTATTATGGAAGAAAAGGGAGCTGAAGATTGTGTTATGAGACAAAAAAAATTGGGAGTACGAAGCGTGGCTGGTAATCGTTTAAGCAGGGTAAGATTCACCTGATAAACCCAACTGAGGTAAATTTTCCATGCGTACAGCCCTGCAACGTGTTACCTCTAGTGAAGTTCGCCGGAGATATTTGCAATTCACCACGGAAAGTTTACCTCAGTTAAAAATTACCATTTTAGACGAAAAACACTAAATTAACGTAACATGAAATTGTTTTATTATTATCATATTATGATGATTAAAATTATTCCTTCAATTCTGATCTCAAATTATGTACATATTACATTTTTAACGCTTGTTTTTAATAAAAAATTCGGGTTTTTCTTGAGTCCTCAACAGTTGAAAATTAAATTTTTAAATTTCATCATTTTTCAACAGGTTTGTTTTTAAAGGTTGAATTTCAAACTGTTGAAAATTCAATTAATTGGAAAGTTGAACTTACGACAATTCAAAATTACCATTAAAATTTTCTTACAAAATGAATTTTTATTCATTTTTAATGGTTGCAAATTGAATTTTTTCCGGTGAAAACCATTAAAATAATCTAAAACTGTTGAATGATTTCAAATATTTTTTAAATTATATAATTATTTTTGTTCAAAAATACAATTTATCAATTGAATACGCCAATGTAATTGAAAATTGTTAAACAAATTATAAATATTTTTTGAAACACAATGATTTTTTAATAAGAACGTAAATTGCTAACCAAAAACATTAAAATAATCCGAAATTGTTCAATATTGCAAAGTTTCTTATTGTTAACAAAAATCATTAGATTTCATTGTAAAGATTTCTCTTCAAAAAGCCGATTTCATGTTAAACACAACCAGTATAACCAAGAGTTGGTAAAATTGTAACTATTCTTGGAAATCTATTTTTGTCATAGACCAATTTTGAAGCGAGTCCGAAAAAATACGTTCGATTTAACTCGCCAATAAAACGTAACTTTCAAATATACGTTGAAATTATTTCATAATTAATCTTTTTTAATTAGACTTTTGTATTAATTAGCTGGTGATGGAAAAGGTTTCTTTTCTGATATGAGTGAAAATAATTGTTATAGATATATTCAATAGAAGGGCTGTCGATTCTCAAAACGATTTTAAATTTATTATTTATTTATAATTTCCTGAAAAGGCAAAAAGCTGATCAGTGTAATTTCTAAAACCCAAAATTTTGAATCTGAATCACTTGAAATTAAAATGATTTGAAATAAAAATATTGTATAGAAATATAAGATGTAGATTCAATAATCCTTCAATTTTTGAAATTGATAAGTTTTCACGTCAAACAATATAATATTTTGAAATCAAACTGGATTCAAAATAAAAATGTTTGAAATTGAACACCAAAGTTTGAAACCAGCCGAAATTAAGAAAATATTCAATTTTACTTTTTGAAAATAAATTTCAAAATATTTTAAATTTTAATTTAGTGCTATAAAATTAGTTAAATATAAGTCTAAAAGCACAAAATTCAAAATCTGGATAATTTAAAATCGAAAAATTTTAAATCATAATATTGTACACCAAAAGTCATTTGAAAATAAAATTGATTGCTGAATATTTCTAAGCAGTATTGATTAAAAAGAACATTTTAATTGTAAAAAACTGATTGAAATTAGAAAATAATTCTGTTCTTAACATTTTGCTACCTCGCTGGTAGTGGTATCCGTACAATTACCGGTACTGACAATAATATTTCTGAGGAAATTTAAAATCATTTAGGTATCATTTTGAAAGCACTATTGTAGAAAAATTACAGGAAAAATGAATTGTTTCAACAGATATTCAGAAGTTTTGGAAAGATTGGAAAATAATTTGAATCTTGAGTATTTTGAAAGCTTCTGAGAGAATAAAAAAATTTCTTAACATTGCAAGCAGAATTTCAAATGCTTTTCATTTTTAAAAAGTAGTTCTCAGAAAATATTTGAGAAGATTTTAAAACATTTCTAAAGATTTCCAAACGGTCAAAGAAGCGTCTGGAAGATTTTAAGGAAATTTTTTCAATCTTGCTAAATAAAAAAAAATTTAATCATTTGAAAGGATATCCAGAAGGTGAACAAGATTTCAAAAGGCAAAAGAAAATTTTAACACATTTCAAAACGTTTTTAAAAATGTGGAAAAAATCTGTAACATTCTAAGGCAATTTTTTTTTCATTCCGAAAGATTTTTCCAAATTTCAAGAAAATGCAAGTCTGTTTAGAATATAATTAGAAATTTTATAAGTTTCGAAGAGATTAGGAATATTTTATAATTTGAAAAGATTTCTGACAAATTTATGAAATATTTTTAATTCCTGCTGAACATTTAAAATTCTTAAATATCTTTTAACCGGACTCAAGTTTTTCCTAATATTTTTTAAAATCCTGTGATGAGAAAAAATTTGCATTCAAATTTTCTAGATTGTTTTTCGATACATATGAAATCTACGAAAATCTTGTCGAATTTTCTCAAGAATCTTAGGAAAATTATATTTATATAACTTAAAATACAAGCCGATCGTACATATGCCCTGGGTCTCTCTTGCATGGTCAATAATATTTAAGAACTCTTTAATTATAAACTTTTAAATTTGAAATTAAAAATTATTTCATTCAAAAGCTCAAAAATTTGTACGTTTAAAATTGAAGCCATTAACTCTCTTTAATTAACAACGTTTTAATTGAATGCAATTATACTGCAAATTAACATTTTTTTTACTAACGTAAAATGGCATAAAATTGTTTCGAACTTCAAATTATTGTCGAAATATAATAATTTTCGTTTAAAATAATTAATTTTATATGAAAAACGTTAATATAATCTGAACCTGTTCAATAGTTGTAAATCACCTTCAAAATATATAATGAAAACAGCTTGCTTAACCTAAATTGTAAAGAAGATTTTTAACTTCTTTGAGATCTAATAATTTTTTACAAAAAATGCCGTCTTCTGGTGTACGACGCAAGCATAACCAAAAAAATGGAAAAAGTTATAAATCTTCTTTTAAATTTAGTTTGAAAACAAATTAAAAATACGTATTTTCAACAAAAAACACCAACTTAATTCAAAGTTGTTAATAAATTCCAATTCTTGCACAAATTATACTGATCTTTGTTTTAAAATACCGACGTTTTATGTAAAACGCCAGTGTAACCTAAAATTGTTGGAAATATGAACCTTAAAAATCTAATTATTTTTGCTTACAAATGTCAATTGTTGGTAAAAAATACTAATAAAACCGAGAAACCTAAATAGCTGTAAACTTCTCTTTTAAACCTTTTAAATCTAATAATTTATAACTAAAAATGCACATTTTCGGCGCAGAGCGCTAAGATAACCTGAACTTGTTGAAAATTTGGCATCTTGTTGATGATTTTGTTCAATACCAATTTCTGGTGGAAAAAATAACACAACCTAAAATTTGTGGAAGTTAAAATTTTAACAAATTTTAGGTTGCATCAGTTTGACTTAGAAGTTTTCGAATTTTTATGATTTAGATTGGAATTATTTTTTTAAAATACTGACTTACAAAAGAAAGTACACTTGTTAAAATCATTAAAATTTTATCAGCGATTCGAGAGATGTGTTGTTTTTCAAAAAGTCAGGTCTCAAAATTCGAAATCCTGTAATCCCTGGATTTGAACAATTTTAGAAAACCATTCTAAAATCATATTCAGGAAATAGATGGACCCTTTAGTGAATAGCTCGGTTAAGCCTTTTTTTTTAGATTTTCCGAGTTAAACAAAAAAACTTTAACCAATAAACGTAAACTAAAATAATCTCAACATTTTGAGTAACGATTCTGATCATAATAAATGCTAATAAAATTTAATAAAATAAGATTATACAATTTTCTCAAATATTTTATGAAATCATTAACTACATATTCCAAAAACAATCGAGAAAATCGTAACCCTTTGCTAAATGTTTTAGATATTTTTACTTCCGGCCTAATCTGCCGTCGAATCTATAAAAATGGATCAAATCTAAAGGTGGATTAGTAAATAGTGAATTAGAAACAATGTTGAAATAGCATTTTAAGAATATTGAAAAATATTTGGTATCATGGATATTTTTCCACAGTGCAATTGAAGAAAAAAATCGAAATTCTAATCCATTCATACTGGAATTGAGGTTTCCATAACGTTATTTCAGTTTTGTATTTTCATTACTAAACTGTAACATCATTCAGACTTCGCAGTTCGAAATGCTCTCAAGATAGGGGAAGTAGTGTTATTTTTTACGAAAATAGGAGAATAATAGAGATATCAATTCTTCTGAATAAAATGAATGTGGATGCAATATTGAATTCAACAGGAAACTTTTAATTGCCTGAGATTTTAAGTCGGAATATATGACATTGTCAACCAAATAGTTCAATATTCTACCAAAAAAGATTTTTTTTTTAGTAGAAAAGATTAATTTTGAACAAAAGAATTGAGTTCTTGAGCTAAGCAAAAGTAAAAAGTTTCAGAAAGCAGTTTACTTTTAAACCAGAAAAGATGAACTCTCATCCAAATACTAGTATTAATCAATTCTCACCAAACGATCCGATTCTCAAACAAAGAGGATTAAACGTCAACCAAAATAAATCGCACTTCCAATAAAATACATGATCTTTCAAGACAAAAATACGAATTTTTTAGCAGGTAGTTGAAAATTCACCCTAGAAATTAAATTTAAAGAAGTTAATTTTCAACAACAAAAACAACTTTTCAACAAAATAGTTGAATTTTCAACAAAAAAATTTAATTTTTAACATAATAGTTTAATTCAGCCAATATTTATATATCTTCATATTTTCGGCAGGCATTTGTAAATGTATAACATAAATAAATAAACTACAATTATTTCTTCCGAAATTCTTCCCTATCTCGCGTGGTCATGCTAAAAATAGGATTTTTGTTTTCATATTATTTTTGATAGATAAAACAAAATATCCTACAAGTCACCTCTTCGATTTTTTAAGTATCTCGCTTCTCTGGGCGTAGGATTGGAATTTTCGATTTTTCTATATAAATTTCGATGAATAAATTAAAAACGCGGAGTTCTGTCAAAAAATGGTACAAAGTAATTTTGTAAGAATTTTTGAGCGCTGAAATTCTTTTAAAAACTTTTCCCATATTTTGCCTCGTTTAATGGCTCGAAATTTGAATTTTCGACTTTTTTCATAGTCTTTTTGATGAATATAACCGAAATGAGAAGTTCCATAGAAAAATTGTTTGAATAAATTTTGTAGGACTTTCTGTAAGCTGCAATTCCTTGAAGGAATTCTTTTCTTATATCACGCCCTTCAAATTGAAATTTCAATTTTCAATTTTGTTCATATAACTTTTGATAAATAAGATAAAAATGACGACTCCTATAAGAAAATGGTTAGGAGAAATTTTATAGAACTTTTCGAAAGCTGTAACTGCTCTTCGAGACTTTTTTTCGTATCTTACGTCGTTTGGTTCGACATTAGAATTTTGTGGTGTCAAAAGAATGTAATAAATTATAACAAATTTGTATCCATTTTTTGGATGAACCATTTTTTCCGTAGCTTTTGCTGTTTTACCAAAAAAAAATTATTTTTATTTTAATGGCAATTTTTCATGATTACAACCAAAACTACGCGTTCTATCAAAAAGTAATGTATAAAAAACTTTTAGATGTGTTTTAGGTGCATAATTTTTGTTTGACCATAAAATGCGATTTTTGATTTCTCATTATCTTTTGAGCGATCAAACATTGAATTTTCGATTTTTCAAAAAAATTCACAAAGTTGTTACGATAATCTTTTCGAATGCAATTTCATTCTTCATTTTACTTTTTTTCATATCGTGCGTTGTTTGGCTTAAAGTTTTCAATTTCGATCAATTTTTTTAATCTTGTAAATGCTCTAACTCTAATAATTTTTTTTCTTCGAAAAAATCATAAGGATAAATTGTTCAGCTTTCTAAATACGATGAATAGCCGTGAAAAAATTTCCAATTCAAAAAAATCGCCATCGCCAAAACTTGATTTTCGGATTCAGGGGGTCTCAAAACGTGGAGATTTGTTGAAAAAATGATGTGTGCAATTTCCGACAATTAATACTTTCTCAATCAGAAATTATGAGAATGTAAACATTACTTTTTTACCAAAAAATAAATATTTCATCCAAAAGGACGACTTTTTTTGAAAAAATATGAATTTTCAACGAAACGGTTAAATTATGTCACAAAAAGAATATTTAAATTTTAAATTAAATAATTGAATTTCCAATTATTAGAGGTGAATTTTAAACCGTAAATATAATGCAGCCACTCCAAACAATATCGAATCAAGTTCAGGTGATTATGAATGAAGAATGAAGTTTCATTTGTTTTATATATGGAATCAACTTTATTTGTCTATATATTGCCGTTTGGCTTTTGGTTCTAAAATAAACTAAAGCAGACCGTCCGGCTTCACGTAATAAAATTCTTTGGAATTCTGTGTAATATTTACTACTGTATATAGTTTGTAAATGATATTATTGCATGCTATAGAATGGTATGCTTGTTTATATTATTGCAGAAAATAGAGCTGTTAAAAAATAAACTTCTAAGCTCAAAAAAATTAAGTTTTAACCAAAAAAGTTGGATTTTGTTCTTGTGTTCTATTAATTGTGTTCGCATTCAATAGAAAAAACGAGAAAAAATGTTAGAGAGGAGAATAGGGGAAAGGGTATGAAGACTGAATTTTACTATCATTTTGTATACATGGACGTCACATTGGGCAGATGTGTTAAAATATAACGCAACAGTCTCCATTAATCTCACCCCCCCCCCCCTCACTTCTCCTGAGAGATAAAGATTATTTAAGAGAGGCGTATATAGAATTTTATAAGCGAAAAAAGGAAAGAAATTCAAATTGATGTTCGAGAATTATAAATAAAGTTATTTATAAGGCTAGAGACGAGATTTAGATTATGAATGAAGAATAATAAAGTAAGAGAGGAAGAAAAGAAAAGGAAGGTTGTGCCGCTTGAGAAAATGAAAACTAATAGGAAATGGCAAAAGGAAAAGAAAAGGAGATGTTTCTCAAAACTGTGGAAACAATGTCAAAAGAATAAAATGATAGAAATAAAACAAAGGTATTTGTGGCGAATCAAATTGATCAGAAGGAATGCCGAAGAATATTGCTCTAGGAAAATAAAGTAGGTTTTTAAAAATAATATAACGGAGAACTGGATGAAATTAAGTTATTGAAAAGATTGTGATTCGAATCAAGCGGTCAGTGGTCTCTCCACTCTTCATGCCAGAAATTTATAACCGGTTCATTGATCCGGGCCCTCATGTATTACTCGAAGGAAGGTATTAATGTTTTGAGGCTGAAGAAACAGAAGATAGGTGGAATGTGAAAAAAAATTTCGAAACAAAAGAGTGAATGGTAGAAGAGGAAAGAGAATGATGATAATAAAAAAAAGCTTTAGAAATTATTTATTCGTAGAACGGGAGAAAAATAATGCAAAAGACAAAAACATAAAATTGTTATTGAAAAATCAAGATGAAAGAGAAGAGAAATTAGTAGTAGAGATGATAGACTCCGTAGAGTGAGTTCAAGCAAGAGATAAGAAGCAAATATTGTTCGCGAAAAATAAGGTAAGGTTTGTGGAAGGGATTAAATAAGAGAAATTGCAAAAAATTAAGAAGCAAGGATTACGTAAGGTAACTATAAAGAAAATTATGAAGGATAAAAGGAAGAGAGATAAAAAAGATTAATAAGGACTGATATAACTAAGACCAGAGAGATAGAAAATAACAGAAAATAGAGGAGAGAAAGTAAAAAAGATAACATGATATCTCTTTGAAACGAACGAGATACTCCTTAAGGTGGAGACAGTAAAGGTTGTGAAAAAATAAAAATAAAACTTACAAGCATAAGAAGAAATAAAATTAGGATACTTCCAAGCAGGAAAATGAAGAAAAAGTAAAAGAGGAAACAAACAAAATAGAACAAATCTATATTGTATAATTATGACTTCAAATCAAATTATAATAGGAAAAGCAGAAATAAAAAAGGTTATCAAAAGTTGACAATATAATGATTCAAATATTTACGAAATAAGAAAAAAAGTATACCAAGATTCTAAAAATTGAAAGCCTTTCTAGTAAGCATTCACTTTTAGCAACTTCTATCTACTGAATCCACTCCAATATTCATTCCAATACTCAAATCCACACCCAAGAATACATCATTTGAAAATAGCATTTCTCCTCACTTAGTGAGATTGAATGTCTATTTAGGGTCAACTTCCAGTCAACCTGAAAGGGTTACAGATTTTTATGCTATGGACATTAATAATTATTCAGTCGAAAAGGCCATTTTGAAGGTCTCGTGAATTCTTCCTGAAAGCTTAAACGGTATTGTCGCCACGCACTCTGATAATATTTGAGGAGAAGTTTATCATAAATAATAGTTCCGTATTTTTCACCACAAACTTCCAAATTTTTATTCTTATATTAAAATTTGTTTTGATGTTAGTCACGACAAAATATATTTACAGTTGATTCACTTTCATAGGAATAATCAAAGTATAATTTACACCCTCTCACTTTCAATTTTGACGCTTCCTCGCCAGACTCCTTATATTATGCCCAGAAAATGCTCTGCGAAATGAAAAACAGCAGTTTTATCTAAAATTCATGCTGAAGACGGCCTTCTTCAAATTTCTCCAACATGGGTTTATATCATTCTATAAGTGATAAGTTTACAATTATTCTAAAAATAATTTTGAATTGATTGAACAACTATTCTTAGTTCTAAAATACTCTTTTCGTGCGTAAATGGTCAGAAGTTATTATTTCTCGGGATAAATGATACAGTTGATGAATGTCAAGAGTCATATTTTTGTTAAACATTTTTTGCAATTGTCTAAACAATCTTGAATTTCCTAAACTGTTTTTTGCCATATTCTAAAAAATACATCATTCGTCCTGGAAACTTGAATAGCTTCCAGAAAGGGGTATTGAAACTACTTCATTATCAAGGAAAAATTACTGAAGATCCTCGAACAGTTAAAAAAATTAATATTCTTCTATCAGGATCCGCATTATATTTCACCAACAGTACCGGTTTGAGATAATTTTTAGAGAAAATCGTTTGAAATGAAAATGCAAATTAGTATAAGAAAAAAGAGACATTTATTACGTTCAAATTAAAATGACGAAAAACGCTGAACGAACTTTTGAAGACTTGTAAGATATCAAAAATAATGGACTCATGAATGATTTTAAGATTTAAAATTATTACGACTTATTTGTTTTTAATTATGATTATAATGTTGGCAGAAGATGAAGAAAAATAAGCACACATTCAATGAAACCTGGATTATCTTCCGAAAGAGTAATAAGAAATACTCTGAACTCATATGATTGGACATCAACATTTTATATCTTTGATGCTACTTAGAGAAAAAAAAGCAATTGATTATTTATTTGTTTCATTTTGTAGACAAATTTTGATCTGAAATATTCACTCATCAAATTGATGATCACTCAACACAAAATATACAAAAAAAAGTAATACATATTTTAAAAATTAATTGAAAAATTTCCGCATTACATGCATTCATTGAGAGCTTTTTTGAAATTACTCAAATGAATACTAAAATAAATAAAAATAATAAAAATTTCTAAAAAACTTGTGTGTAAAAATCTGTCAGTACAAAGACACAAAGTTCACAGAATTATAAAAAAAATGTATTGGAAAAATTCATGTTTTGAAACTTTCTACCGGTTATCGGCAAAATCACCGGTTAGCCACCGGTTATCAACCGGTTATAAGAAAACAGATTTTTGGTCAATGATTCTTACAATTAATAATAGCAATATTTTTGATTTGTGCTTGAATACTATTGATGGGCACTCATATATAAAAGTTTGAGACTTCAGTTACGAGGTTTCAAACCTACCCATCAACTCAGCATTCTTGTATTTATAACATTAGTCTTGCTTAAATTGTTATACTGTTAATAATTGTTATATTGTTAAATTTGATCTGAATCACTTAAAGTGGGTTATTTTCACATTCTCATCCAGAGAAGGTATTAGATTTGTGTAAAATTTGACCCTCCCGGTTTATGGCAAGTGTCCACGTTTTGAGACCTCCTAAACCAAAGAGACAGGTTTTCACAAAATGTCTGTCTGTAAATCTGTAAGTCTGTTAGTCTGTCTGTAGATTTTTAGATTGTTATTACGACAGCTTTTAAAAGAATTAACCTATGGGATGGGGCTTTGATATACTCTTTAACTATCTTAAGATAAAGGTTAAGTTCATTAGCCAGCCACTTTGGATAAAAATTCGAAAAGTGAGCGCATTTTGAAAATTTTAAAGACAATTCTTTTTTCAAATTTGGAAATTATATGTGAGGCAGTTCATAGTTACCGCAAAATCAAACAATTTGATTCCAGAATATTTTTCGATCAAATGAAAATTTTCAGAGTTACAGCATTTTCAAAATCCATAAGAGGAAACGAAAATTAACATTTTCAGCCAAACAACACTCAAAAAAGATCTAGGTATTTGATCACTTTCCGATAGGATATGTAATTTGTGTTTTAAAAATAAAACATCAACCAATTGCGACCAATTCCTTGCTCTCGGCCCCCCCCCCCCCCCTACCCGTAATCTTATGGTAAGAGAACTACGAGAAACTATGCACGTAAGGAAACTAGATATTTTATGTGTACCTGAGATACCATAGAGAAGTTAAAAGTATTTCAATTTGAAAAAATGACAAATTTTGTTCTATGTGCAAATGTAAAATACTATCAACATAAATAATTGCATTTTCCAAATTTCGTTAATGTAACAGGTACTTCAATTTTGAATGCTTTAGATCCTTGTTATTCCTTCTACTCTTGCTCTTTTTCTGCAGATAAATATCCTTTAAATGATACTCTTGCTCTACTTTCTTGTTAATCTTTAAATTGTATAATTCTATTTGTACTTCTATAGGAAGTCTCGTTGACGAGTAGCTCGTATCCGGTGACATTTGTAGTTGAAGTCGGTGCCTGAAGCTAGCGAAAAGCGGAAAGGAACTCGGATGAGGATACGAATACGACTGAGTCAAGAGGTGTGGGTGTAAGTAGGAGGGTGTGCGAAAATGCGCAGGTAAGTATCACAGAAACGTTAACAGCATGGCTCTTGGGGAGGGGGGATCCACCCACTCTAGGTACAGTGGAAAATTCGCTGCGGGCAGAGTTAGGGGTGGCTTCGAGGGTAGGAGTAAGATTATCTCTTGCTTTGCGAACGAGCAAATATTGGTTCTTATTCGTGTAGGTTATACGGTGCTTGCCTACGAGCGGGTTTTCCCTGTCTGCTAGGATATCGGGAAATCCGAGGCCATCCTCCCAACTTAACGTTATATCATCAACCTTCCCACTCTTCACAAATCGGTACGGAAAGTGCGATCAACCCTATCGTTCATCGTTATCGATACCTACATCTTATCCTCGCGATAACTGCACCTAATACCGCAGCGCCATCTACTCTCTCGAATCTACATCGACGGGTATTAAAGATCTTCGATTTTGCCATGGGCGGAGATTGGAATCGTTCGAACTTGCAATTTGTGGCAGAGACGCATTTGGATATTCTTTCTCGAGGGTGGGTTTTAAAGGAGGTGAATTTATTGGTCTCACAATAATAAAATCTTCATCTCATTGATGTGCTGTTTCAAATCTAGTTATCTAACCGCTCTTACGAAGATAAATCAAACTGACAAATATTATTATCACTTATTAGGATACTATTAGGGATTATGATTCATTAAGATAATTTTCCTCTATAATTTACTTATATTTTACTACAAAATGAAAATTTTGGTGACTTATTTTATTGGTTATGGAAGTTCCGGGAAATGTTAGGGATTTTGACAAAAAAATTGCAAAAATCAGGGAATTTCTGTTGGAAGCACTTTAAGTAACTATTAAGAATAATCTGGGGTCACAATCATATTTTGTGACTATTTTTCTCAAATCACTTTTTAGTCACTTTTTTAAATGAGAAGCTCAATTCAGTCACTTTTTATTTAATGAATTGCCACACGGGTTAATCACTATTGAATTGAAGTCTATATTTATTTCTGAATTTCCTTCCAAGGCATGCAATTTTTAATATACTTTAATAATTTGAAGGGATTTCAAGGAGTTTTGAAAATTGTATAGTATTTTTGAAAATTCCAAAAACTTTAAAAGCTTTAAAAAGTTTCAAGGGATTTTGAATATTTTGAATCCTTTCAAATATTTTGAAATGCATTACGATTTTCAACATTCAGAAAATGCTTTGGAATCTCGTGAAATACCTTGAAATATTGATATTTTCAAAAGATCTCAAGGTATTTTAAAAAAATTTCCTCAATATAAGGAAATATTATCAGATTGTATGTAATAACACGGAATTTTATAATATTTTACAGATTTCAAGGAAGTACATAAACACGAATATTTGAACAATTTCTTACAAATTCAATTTTCACATTTTTATAGACAGTTTAGTGATTGCAGAGATTCCGTGGAATAGAAAAATAGTTTTTGAAGAAGAAAAGAATCCTGTGTAGAACCTAATGAAGAGAAATCCTCTAAAATAGGCGAAATGGTATAAAAAGATTGAAAAAACTAGAATTTTCTCTACATTTCCCATATGAAGTTAGAAGTGAATGATTATTAATTTTTTTATTTAATAATGTCCTTACCAAAAAATATTACTTCTATCGTTCATTGAGTATGTAATTAGTTCCTGAAAAGACTGAATTTTTATGATTTAGTGGGCAAGAAATTCAAACAAATCAAAATCGTTAAAACAATTGAAAATGCATTAAACGGAAAATATTATTCTCAAAATTCACTTGCTGATCCATTAGTCCCAAGAAATACTAGCTTATCAAGATTTACAAGAGTAATTCAAAATTGGAAAATGATGATAATTGTTTAACTAGTTTGAAATTACTTCAAATTTACAGGAAAACTTGTCACTTACAGAACATATCAAATTTATGTTGAGAAAATTACAACGATCCCGTCTTTATCATGAATTTTGTATGAAACTTTCGGTGCACAATATAAAGGATTTGGGGTCTCGAATTCAAAAGTTGTGTGGTTGTAATTATTTTTTTAACATTTCTTAAGTATTGACTGAACTCATTTTTGATATTAATTTACTTATGCTATTTTTCTCTCATATTAAAACTACTTAAATAGTTCAATACACCTAAGGTCTGACTTGAATTTACGTATACTACTAAAAAATTTATGACTTGATTTAAATTGCAGACACTCCTTGATAGCAGTTATTCCTCACCTAAAATTCCATATACTACTTAAGAATGTATATTTAATTTCCCAGCTGTCATTTCCTACGCTAGCTTATACTACTTGATGTCTAATGGGGCTGACTTTCAATTACTTCAACTACTTATTACAAATGTAATTACTGGAATAAAAATACTGATACTACTTAGAAATTCTTACGGCTGACTTAAAATGGCTTACTTGCTTATAACCCACAGGCTGGAATAAAACGACTGACAGTACTTGAAAACTCCTATTGCGAACCTCAAACGACTTACACTATACAATAAGAATCGTTACGTTTGTTATGAAATACACTGCTTGAAATTTGTTATCTCCTAATGGTCAAGGCTCTCTACGTCCAAATAATTAACAACCCTTCACGGCTGACTTTAAACGACCAATTCTACTTACGAGCTCATACAAGTCAGTCACACTGGTCAACTCCATCCCACCTTCATCCTCCGTTTTTTTATCAGTCCTTACAGGATTGACACAAAACTTCAATTTCAAAATTCCCTGACTTTACCCTGACTAATGTTTCATTTATCTTCACCATTATTATTCAAAGAACCTAATTACAATTTTAATACTCATGTTATATTTATGAATTTACTCTAATTGTGATCTGGAATCTTTCATAAACAAAATAATACAATTTTTAATTTTCACTATATTATTCTCATAAATTTGAAAAAAGTAACTTATGTGCATTAATAATTTCTTGAATTCAGTATGAACTCGATTGAACGCCTAAGAATTGAAGGAGATTTTCTAATACTTCAGGAAGAATTGAATGAAAATTTCAGAAAAATGTATTGAACTGAGTAGAACTGAATGGATTTAAAACAGGGCTCACAAGAATTCAGTCTTTGACTGACAAGACTGACAGTTTCAGTAACGAAGACTAGGTCAAATAAACCCCAATAAATTTTCGTCCAACTTGTCCTTCGGCTGATCCCTAATCCTTCGCGGTAAATTAATGCTTGAAAAGAAAGAATCAAATGTATTGTGAAGTCGAACAGAAAAAATTCAGACGATTCGGTGTGAACGACAAGCCGTAACGAGATGTGACCGTAACGACCTCAACCCTTCACAGGATTCCTGAAACCGAAGAAGAAAAATGACAGAAAAGCTTTCTGGCAGTTCATTAGAAAGAATGCCAAAGAATTTAAAAGAGGTCAGCACAAATTGCAATAAATATTTGTAAATCTCTCAGAAACTTTGAAACCTCACAATCCATCACTTCTTGTGAATAAATTTTTTGAAATCGATTAAAATATTATAAAATCCCGTGAAATTCTATCCAATCTGATATTTTCGAAATCCTTAAATTTATTAAACTAAGTTGCAAGCTTTTAAAATCCCTTAAAATCATTGAAATCCTCGGAAATCTTATAAAATTCCTTGGAATCTATTGAAATAATTTAAAACTTAAAGGTCCTGTAAAATCGTTCAACATCTTCAGATATTCTCGGAAATTCTGTAAAAAAAATGGACACTTCTTCAAATCCCTTCAAATCCTTCAAACCCTTAAGAACCCGTTGAAATTTTTGTGATCTTTCAGAAAAGCTTTGGAATTCATGAAATTTCACGCGTTTTGTAATATTTCGATGAATTTCAAAGAATTTATTCTCAAGAAGTAAAGGATTTCGTGAGATTTCAAAGATTCGAAGAGATTTTCAAAAATGTATCGCAATTTATTTGAACTTCTTCGGAAATCACCCTTAATTGTTATTAATTCATTCTGATTTCATTAAAAATCTTTGGCATACTTTCGAATTTTATCTGAATGGACTCAATTCTACTCAATTCGATACATTTTCCGGAATTTTTTTTAGATTCATCCCAAAGTATTAAAAGCTCTGCTTGAATGCTTAGGCATGTCATCAAATCTGTTCGGATCCCGTGCATTCTTCTAAACTTATCCCAAACTTACTGAGTTCAAGAAAATTTTTTTTATAATAATGAGTGTTTTCAGTTTACTTGAATTTTCTCAATGCACTTGTATTTTTGCAATTTATTGGAATTTTTATGAATTATAATGTATTCTTCTTATTTCCTTAAAAATCCTGTATATTCACTCCATTTTCACTGCATTTGTCCAATTCCTATGAATCCTCTTGAATTAAACTTAAAAATTTTTTATGTCTTATGAATTTATGATGAATCCGTTCATTCACCTAGAATTATGATAAATTTCACCAAATTCTTAAAAATCATTTCACATTCAAAACAACATTAGTCACATTATTAATGCACATCAGTATTTTTTTCAGGATTCCTGATAATGAGGGATTAAAAATTTAAATAATTAAATTTAAAATCGTTGAATTCCATTTACAAAAGATTATAGATTACAACTAGAAGTATTAGAAGAGAATTAGAATTAGAATTAGAATTAGAATTAGAATTAGAATTTAATTATAATTATAATTAGTACAAAAACTATGACTAAAATTTTTTTCTTCGAATAATAATGGTAAGGAAGAATAAAACATTAGTCAGGGAAAAGTCAGGCAATTTTGAAAATGAAGTTTTGCGTCCACCTTGTAAGGACTGTTCGAAAAACGGAGGATGAAGGTGGGATTTTCTTGACTCTTGTGACCCAAGAGTTGTCAAGTAGAATTGGTCGTTTAAAGTGCGCCATTAAATGTTGTAATCTATTGGGACGTAGAAAGTTTGAAGTACGCAATAAGAGTTTCCAAGCAGTGTAAAGTGGCTTCAAGCCATCCTCAGAGTTGTAAGTATTGTAAGTAATCCTAGGTCAGCACACTATGTATATCCAAGTAGTGTAAGCCATTTTAAGTGAGCCACACGAGTTTACAAGTCATATCAGTATTTTTATTCCAGTAATTAGGTATATAATAAGTAGTTTAAGTGATATAATGCCAGCCAGGATAGACATCAAGTAGTATAAGGTAGTTCAAGTCCGTAACTAGTTAGTAAGTAGTATAAGTCAGTTCAGGTCGGATAGTATATGCATTAAGGGGTGCTAGGAATGTTAGATCAGCCATATGGGATATCAAGTAGTAAAAGTAATGTAATAACGGACATGAGTAAGCTTAAAGTTAACTGTTCTGAATTTTAAGTAGTATAAGTCATTTTAGTCAGGCAGATGGGAAGTTAAATAGAGTACCAGCCGCCATAGTTTTTCAGTAGTGTGAGTCATTTTAGGTCAGGTATCATATGGATTAAAAATATACGTAATTTCAATAATGGAGGAAAGTAGCGTAAGTAAATTAATGTCAGGCATGTGTTCAGTCGATACTTAAAGAATGTTTAGGGAATAATTGTCATCCCATAACGTTCAAACTTAACACTCAAACACCGGCAAGTGCCCCGAAAAATGCAAAAAAGCAGTTTCATGTCAAATTTATGATCAAGACATGATTTTTCTCAATCATCTCAGTATTAATTCATTTTATTTTATAAGTGAAACGTTTGCTAGTATATTTGAACTAAGTTTAAACTAATTGAACAATTACCTTTTTTTTAATACTCTTGTGAATCTTGAAAAGTTACTATTTTTTAGTGATAATTACTAGGTAAGGGAATTTTAAAACTAATATTTTTTATTAGGGACATTTTTCAATTGTTCGAACCATTTCCATTTTTATAAATTTTTCCCCATAAAACCATAGAAATTAAATATTTTCTTATACTAATTACACACTAAATCAATTATGAGAGTGATATTTTTTGTATCAGACATAATTGAACTTTCAAACTATTAATAATGACACATATCACGAATACACGAATTAAGTGCCTCATTATTCCCACAAAAAAGGAACTATAGATGATACAATTCAAAAAATTGTGCAAGCAAATAATAATTGTTTAAACAATTCATTATAACAATAATAAATAACAATAATGTCTCAAGCCAAAAATAATGCTCCCAACATCCTTTAATTGAGTAATTAGTTCAAGAAAGTCCTAGCATTTTATGATTTGGCATGTAAACAGATGAAAACTAATAGAAGATGTTTAAACAACTGCAAAATTTCCTCAACAAGAAATGTTTCTCCTGAAGTCCATTAATTGTGTCATCAGTTCCCAAAAATACGCACTTTTCATGTTTTGGCAGCAAAATGTTAATCAAATCTAAAAAAAATTCTTTTACCATTTTAAATATAACTTAATAAAATAATATTATTCTGAAAATTCAAATCCGATGTTATTAATTTCAAGAAATACTTTCCTTTTGCGATTTATAGGGAAAATTAAAATTTCTTAACAAATATTAATTGTTGGAAAAATTTTTAATTCGCTATTTTGCATTTTCGGGACATTTTTAGGGCACAATACAAAGTGGTTGGGACCTCAAGTCTAAACGTTATGGGATGGAACAAATTCCCTGAATATTTTTTTCGAAGTAATCCAAAGGCATGTAGTAGTGCAAGTCATTTTAAGTCAGCCATGTGGGAATCAACATAGATAACTATGTTGACACTAAATCAATCTTCCATAGATGAAAAAAGTGATGCAAATGGACTTTAGAATATGTAATCAGTTTTCTCGTTACGTTCTTACTTCTTCAATCCATTTGTCTTTTTTTTTTTAATTTAGGCGGAGTAAACCCGCCCTGTATATCTTATCAAGTTGAGTTAATGGTTGAAGGTAAATTCACTCACAAATATAAAGTAAGTATACATTTAAATGTAAGTTCAGATTTAAATGGAACTGTAAATTTAAATGGAAATCTAAAGTAGATTGGTAAGTAATGTATCTTTGGGTTTCTAGATCGAGGCACGACACAGGGTACGAAACGTTATTCCAAGTATCTATCTGCGTCCTATAAATTCCTCTCCACACGATATTGGTTTCCGTAATACGTGTCCTGGATGGTGTGCATACCCTATATCCTATGCCCCTCCCCCTACGATTCTTCGTTCACTAGATCTGCTTTCATGAGTCTCTTTTTCTTTTCTCTTCTCCTTCTTCTGCCGTATCGACTCAGCTAGATCCACTTACCGACCCGTCTCTCGGACCACGAATCCGGGTCCGCACGTTCTTGTCTTTCTTGATTTCGATCGCATTTTCTCTCAACGTCCCGAAACAGATTGCATTTCTCCCACTGCGACGGTTCTCTTTTCGTTTGTTTCCTTAAACCCGAGCCAGAGAAAAGATTGATAAAGGTGTGCATATTTAGAGAATTGCTCGAAAACATCTGGCGCTGGTTCAAAATGTTATTCTTGGTTGGTTTTCAGATAGAATATTAAACGCCAGTAAGAAAATTGTTTTTAAAATAGAAGTGGGCTTCTGAAAAGTGCCAGGAAGTTCTGGAAAGCCGGAAAAGTATGGAGTAGACTCATAAAGCTTTTGAAAAAAAAAACAGTTTAATTTAGTTGACATTCGAAAATGTTTCTTGTTATTTTACAACAGCCTAAAGGATTTCTTCTCGAAGAACTCGTTCAAAACTGAGTTTATGAAAACTTGAATAGGGCCATGAATGCATTTACTTAAAGTTTTTTTCGTGGGTGGAAGGTCAACAATTATTCTGTGCAGTTTTACTCGGTGGTAGATGATCAAAACCGTTTCTCAGGTTACATGTATTCAAGTCTGCGAATTACCGAAAAAAAAAAGATAACAGATTTTATTTTGAACAGTAGTTCGTCAGCTCAATCTAATGTTTATTGTAGTGCGTTGTACCTAGTACATTCAATGTAAAAAAATTACATGTTACTTCACCGATAATTATAACATTATTACATGTAATTCACCTCATGATGGTGGTAAAACCTAGGATCAGGACCAAAATTCGGGGCTCCTCACTTCTCTTGATTGCAATTGGCTCAGGAAAAATCTCTAAATTCTTTCATAAAAAGCACCTGAAAGGTCAAATTTTTCCGAAGTCAACGATATGATTAATTTCATTATGAAACTTTTGTTGATAGTTGGAGGACAAAACATCCCAAAAAAATCAGGGTTTCTCGACATCCTCATTTAAGTTTCGTCTTTCACCTGTTTCCAGAACGATGTCAACGTTAGGAAAAATTTGAGAAAATTCATAGGTATTCTTTCAAAATTCTCTAGTGCTAATGCAATACATTTTTCAACATTCTAAAATATTCAAAAATTCACATTTCACAGAAATTTATTTACGAATTTTTCATCTCAAGAATAAATGAAGATAAGAAACAGTTTAATGGCTTTTCTGGCTTTTAATGACTTTAATTTTTGATGACTTTCGTGATGCGAGTGCAGTTCAATAATTGAATTAATAACAAAATAATTCTTACTCAAGAAACATAATTTTAAATATTTCTGACTTTAATCAGTGTTTGAGCGTGGGCCAGCACAGCAGGACAATTGGCAGAAAAATGTACTTTTTCGATGACCATAGTAACTTCAGAAACAAGCCGACACTGTTACTTTTGTCATTTAACGGGTACTTTTTTCTACCATTTGTCCCGCTGTGCCGGCCCACGCGCCAAACATGGACTAAAGTCAGAATTATTGAAAATTACATTTTTTTGCGTAAGAATGATTTTATCATAAATACAATTATTGAACTGCACTCGCATCAGAAAACTGCACTTGTTGAGTTATTGAAGGGATTTCTATCCTTTTTTTCTCGAGATAAAATATTTGTAAACAAATCTCCATAGAAAGCAAATTATTATTCGAGATGCCTGAGATATTCTCTGACCCCCCCCCCCCACTCCCTCTAGGGAAACCTTACTAAGATTTTATAAACTTAGAGAACAATACGTATAAAATATATATTATGGTGATTAAATAAACGTGGAATCCTAATGAAATTACTTTGAGAAAATGATGTAAACATCAGTATTTAGTTTTGCAAATGTAAAATTTTATAATTTCTTCAGAGCTTAAAATGTTGCTTTAGCGAGGCACACCTGTTGTGTAGTTTGAAATCAAAAAGTGTGAAACAAAAAATTGCCTTTATATTTTCACCGAAATCTCCAGTTTTCTAACCTCATATTTTGAAAGTATTAAATATGGAGCTCAATATTTATTCAAGCTATTAAGCTCTAGTCTACAAATTTTAAAAATTCCTGCTTATTCGTCGCATGCTTCACATACGTTGCCCTTTTTCTTGTTTTTCACTTAAATGCCAACTGAGTTCATAGAATCCAATTAGAAAATCCAATTTTTTATTCATTTGAAGTTCATTATTTCATTATTTTCGGTTGAAAAGTCTGGTTTCAAATTTTTTTTTTTGGTTCAAAATTTAATTGTTTTGTTGGAGCTTTACATTTTCAGATTGAAAATCCAATTGTTTTGTGGAAAATTCTTATTTCCGACTGAAAAATTAATCTATTCGTTTAAAAGTTACAAATCTTTGTTTTCTTTAAGCTGAAGATTCATCATTTTGATTTTTTGCTATGGAAATTCAACTATTTCTTTGATTTTTTTTATTTCTCAATTGAAAATCAGTTTTTCCATGGAAAATTCACGTGTTCTATTTTTAGTTGAAAATTTATCATTTTTATTTGAAAATCTAACTGTTCGGTTAAAAAAATCATGTACTTCATGAAAACCTCATTATTTTTTGCTTAAAATTTAACTGTTTTGTGAAAATTCGTCTTTTTTCATATGAAGTTAATCTTTTGATGCAGAATGCATCTGTTTTGGTTCCAAATTAATCTGTTTCGGCTAAGCATTGAACTATTTTGTTGGGAATACGTTTTTTCTATTGAACTCAACCGGTTTTAAATGAGAAAGAAAATATATTTTAGTTGAAAAATTAACTCTTACATTTTTTTAATGAAAATATTTGATTTCATGCCAAATGCAACTGTTTTTATTGAAAATTAATCTGTTTTGGTTGAGCATTCAACTATTTTTTTGAGAATTCATCTATTTTGTTGAAATATCATTTTTTTAGGTTGAATTTGACTGTTTCTGAATGAAAATAACAATATATTTTGGTTTAAATATTACTTATTACATTTCTCGTTAACAATTCATCTCTTTTAGTTGAATATTCATCTCTTCGCTCGGAAATTAAACTACTTAATTGAAAATCCTTCTTTTCAGTGAGAAAAAATTTAAAAAACTGAAAACCTAACTCTTTGGTCCAAAATGAAACTGATCGGTTGAGAATTTAACTATTTTCTGGGAAATCTGTCTCTGCGGCTTCAAAATTCAACATTTTGGTAGAAATTCAACAGTTTGATAGAAACTTGAACTAATCGGATTGAAAATTCAACTATTACGTAAAAAATTTGTTTTTCAAAATCCAAAATTTATTTTATTTTTGAGCTAAAATTTGATTACTCTTCTTTTGTTTAATACATTATATTTTTTGTTTGAAAAATGTAATCATTTGATTGAAAATTCACGTATTTTGTTGAAATTTCGTCCTCATGAGTAGAAAATTGTTCTTTTTGGTTGGAATTTTGATTATATGTTTAAAAATTAAATTGCTTTGTTGGAAGCTCGTCTCACTGGTTTGAAAATTCAACATTCTTCATGAATTTTTCTTTCTTGAATGGATGAAAAATCTTTCCTGGCCTAAAATTCCACTTTTGTCGGAAATTCATCTTATTTATTAGAAACTGCATTCATTTCAGTAAAATTCTTATAATTTTTTTCTTTAAAAATGCACCTATTTGGTTGAAAATGTATTAGTTTTGGTTGAGGCTTAAACTTTTTTTTTTTCGAAAATTCGTCTTGGTTGAGTTGAAATGTTTTTTATTTCAAATCGAAATCTTTTCTTGGTTAAAATAACGCTTAGGGGTCGTTCAAGTATTACGTAAGAATAATTTTCTCTATTCTTGACCCCCCCCCCTCCATTTTGAGCATATTTTTGCATTACGAATATACAACAATGAGCATCTATTTAGATCACCCCCTCCCTCTCAAAATGCTTACGTCATACCTGAATAGCCTCTCAACATTTTTTTTTGAGAATTCATATTTTCTGGTTGACAATTTATTTATTTGGTTGAAAGATGAACTTCCTTATCAATTCGGAAGCAACAGTGAAATTTTAACCCCCCCCCCCCCCATCCCTCCCCCTCATACGACTCCCAATTGTCCTTAGTTATTTTTGGATGGCTTAATATATATGATAAATTGTCGAAAAAATTTAGTCTTCAAAAATTTCGTCAGGCGGAAGGGGGAGGGAGTTAAAATTCACAGACCCTAACAAAGGGGGACCTGGTTCAAAATTTCATTCAAACAATTCGCGTCTTTTATATACCACCCCTATTCAAGCAGTTATTTCGTCACATTTACAATAAAAATTATGAACCATTTTGAGAATAATTCCTAGGTATATTATAGAAATGTCATTACTCTAGTTCTGTAAAATTCGCAGAGTAATATCAGACAACAATGTGCGAAGAAAGGAAATCTATGACCATAAGTGCTCTCACTCAGCAGTAAAATGTTAGACGTCACCATAATCGTTAAGCTCACGTGCGTCACACTACAATTTCGTCTTACGCAATATCACCTTGGGGAAAAAGATAGTTCCAATAATAAGAACATTAATTTTTCTATATTATATTTCCTATATCATTTATCTTCACATTAATTTGGAATTGCTATATTATGTGATACGCTGATTAAAAAGTAATAATCGCTTCAAAAAAATCATAGAAATATTGTATTCTTACTATCTCTAACCAATCGTGCAGGTTCACAGTCAATCCAACAATATCGTGAATATATAATTATTACAATATACAATTGAATATGATATCATTATATAATAAATATATAATTATAATATATAATTTTAATTATGAATATATTACACGTTGTGATTGTCAACTATTTGAAACGTTTATTCTCAATCCGGGAAAACTGGGCTTCGGGATCACCTCTGAACTACTGTTGCTATTATCATCATTATATTATTATAATTACCTAATAATCAACTATACAATAATCTTGACAGTTTATTTTAATTTATTGTATTTTATTTTATATATTAATTGTTTATTATATTTCATTATTGTATATTTTATTGTAGGGAAGTTAGAGGCTTCCGAAGCTACGATCATGGTTCCTTAAAGCAACCGAACCCGACGCAACTGGAACGTGTACGTCATCCATTCCTGCTTCTTCTATCCCAGGAGGTAAGCAAGAGCGAAAAATTCACGCGAGAGACTTCGTACGACACTACTCCTTAGAATCCGGTTTCTAGCCACGGATGAACTTAAGCCGCAGATGGCACAGTTAAAGATGAAAGTTTGATCTCTGGATACTTTTTTAGAGCTACCAATCTTCGTAGAATGTTAAGAAGAACAGTGTTGACGGACCAGATGGAGTGATCCCAGAAAAACAGCCTCTTGCATCCGGTTCGCGATGAAATGAGCCTGACGCTGGCAAGCCAGGATCTTGTTGAGTTTGCTGATGAATGAAGCTTTCATACCTCCAAGACAGCCGAGTATGAGAATTATAAGATGGACTTTGTAGCCTTGGTACAGCCTACTCAGCTCGAAAAGAAGTGTTTGATATTTTACCCTTTTTTCTTCAACCTTTTACGTAATATTACCACCGGCTGGTGCCGAGAATTCAATCACGTAAATTATCTTCATCTTCAAATCTTGGAGGACAATATCAGGCTTTGTAGCACTGATGCCTTGAGTGGTGGAGAATAAGAAATTCCAGTAATTCTTACACTCATCATTCTCGGCAACGGACTCTTGTTCCTCCTAGGCGTATGACAAGACGGGTAATAGATAATCACCATAAAATTGTCTAAGATGGTAATATAATACTTCCAGAGTCGTTTTGTGTCTCTCTATGTACCCGTTGTTTGCATGCTTTAAGCATCCACTGGTAACATATCCAAGAGTTTCTCGCTTTTGTTTGCACGCTCGGCAGTTGGCATCGCCTACAGGTACATTCATTATGCGTTTGAAGTAAACTAAGGTGTCTATAATGCTGTCTTGACAGGCAGAAATAAATCCCTACGTCTCTGATCTCAATTCAGCAGACTTAAGAAACATGTTCAGCAGACTCATCGATAGCTCTTCTCTACGAATAACGCCATATAATCGACCATGAAGGGGCTTATTAGCACGTTCTCTTAGTAGAAGCGAATGTTTGGCTTCCTGTACATGACTTTTGAGCATCAGAGATGTGAGTGATGCTAGGCCATGTGTAGTGTCGCTGGAATCAAATGAGAGATCAAGCTACTCTGCGGCCATATCTGCGGCACGGTATAGAAACGCCGCAGCATTGACGACTTCATGTTGATGTTGGTGTCGCATAAGATGACATGTGCTATTTAGAACTGAGCAGGCTGTACCCAGAACCGTTTTTCGATGAAGACACTCCAAGCTTAGCAAGCCTATACCTCCTTTATCTTGAGGAAGGTATATTCGAGGTACAGAAGATCTAAGATGATAACTTTGATGGATTGTCGTCATCTTGCGTGTATTTCGGTCAATTTGCTTTGACTCATTGACGTTCCACTTCACTGCACCAAACGTGTAGATATGTAGAGAGACGGCCAGCATATTGGTCACCTGGATCTTATTCTTTCCAGATAATTCAGAAACCCAAATTTTTCTGAGAATTTCGCGACAACTTTTTTCAAGGACCGTTTTCAACACATGCACATTTTGGGTTTTCGCATGTGGTATTCAAAGATATGTATACGTTTCTCCATTACCAAGATGTTGAATGGCATTTCCGCCTATTACATGAACATCCTGATCGTCAAGATCAAGCCAATCGCTTGAGAGTACCTATTTACCGCCACCACAAGGATATTAAGGTCCTCTTTTGAGGAAGCGAGGAGTTTAAAGTCGTCCATGTATAAAAGTTAGTTGACCTTATATTTTCTTCTGTTCGACGGGCCACATAGGTATCCAGAGCTTTTTCCTTGAAGCACAATAAATAGAGGCAAGAGGGATTTTCAGAAAACCCCCTTCTAATATTTGATATAGCTGGTACTCACTTGTCTTTTGTCAGATGTTATGACAAATCCTGTCCGCCACAAGAGCATAAGCTCTTTTATGCATCTGACAATTTTTTGATGCATTTCCAGGCATCAACGAGCTTGATAAGTAGCTCATGATTTGTGTTGTCGAATGCCTTACGGTAGTTCATCTAGGCCATGGAGAGATTGCGTCAATACCTGATCGAGTCCTAGGTAATACACCTGTCTATTGGCAGGTTCTCCCTGCAACCTGCCAGCCCTCTCTTGCATCCACATTCTTCAACTATTGCACTCCATTCTAGCTCGATAGATGTTAATGTTCTCTCTTAGCTTGTATCTGGTGTATCAAAAAGCGATGAGCCTGTAATTCTTGGGACTTGGCAAATCTCCGGTTTTAGGGATCAGTAACGTGCGTCCTTTCACTAACCACTGCGGGATGAGTTTTTCTCCGTTTGCGAAAGTAGTAAATATACGAGCTAGACGTTGGTGCGTAGTAGTCAGCTTCTTCCACCAAAAGTTGTTGATTTTATCTGGCCCTAGCGCTAAAAAGTTCTGAGTTATAGCGATAACTTTCTTCACTTTTTTCGCACTAATAAATGGACACTCTTCCTCTGGACCTTGCAACCCTTGGTTTTCCATCATAGCCACAGACTAAGTCAAGTGGCTGATGAGATGAAGATGTTATGAGTTAATTTAGTTGGTGTAGTTTGGAGTACGTATTTTACCGCTGTTGTCCTTACACAGCGGCTGTGAGCGTCGGAGGTGACAACAGTATCCTCTGGATGCTGTCTTAGATCTACCATTTACCACTTCACAGGTTTTTAGTCGCTCGCTGCCTGGTGGCCTAGAAAATTTCTTACAATGTGAAAGGTGGTTGACAAAACCACCTTCTGAGCTGCTACCAGTACCCTTCTGACTCGTAAACGTTAAATATTTTCAGTGCATCTTGCGTGCACATTGTCTGTAGCCGAAATCACAATAGGATGAATAGATGCATGTTTCAAATTCCTTCATGTTGGCTTTACTTCATGCCTTAGCTCGCTATAGTCATGGATCTCGGTTGTATAGCTTGCCTGCAAATTCCGGTTCCATTATACATTTCTGTTTAACTTGTTTCGGGTGGATCCGGTTTGTTATCATAGCGACGCACTGACTCAAGTGACTAATGAGATGAGTATGTTATAAGTTAACTTAATACAATGTCTGAAATCTTCCGCGATGATGTTGTAGGTACAAAATCAGGATCTTGGTGTAGTTTGGAGTTCATGTTTCACAGCTGTTATCCATACACAGCGGCCGTGAACTTTGGAGGTGACAACAGTCTCCTCTGGATGCTTTCTTAGAGCTACCATCCTGTCATTATTATTAACAAAATAATAATTATTATTGTATGAGGGTGTCCGCATGAAAAGGGCTCTCATGGCCGGTATGGAGTTTACGTCTAGGCGCATATAGCTAGATAATTTCCTGGCATTTTAGGCCCAAAATGAACCGTTTATGTTGGAAAACAAGGCACCGGGGCATTTTTTAAATTGGAGCTTTGAAAAACACTGTTTCGAGAAAAACGCATCTAAACTTGGCGTGTGCCATAAGCACACATGTTATATTTTTTTCTTAGAACATGTAATACACCTACTTCTGGTTTTTATCTGAATATAAGTATAGTTTAAATTAATTCATTAGAGGTCCTAGTATCATTCCTTATTGAAACCCAAAAATAATAATTTTGACCACAACATAGAAAAACGCGAATATCTCCTAAACTAAGAACGGCCATAACGGCCCTTTTTATGCGGACGCCCACAGGTAATAATCTACTGATAATTAATTCTGTCAGTTTATGCTCATGATTGATTATTATTCTTAATAATTTTATTTATTATTGAACGGTTGATATCTCATAAAATTTTCTTCCCGCTGACAGTACCATGGAGCTCCTCCCCTTGCATGGAAATGCTTTTTCGTTGATTTTCAAATAATGAATTTCGCAGATTAGAATAAAATCGTTAAGTTTTAAAAATCATGATGCACAATTTCAAAATTAATTATTCCGAACGACTTAGTTTCAAAGTAATGCTTCAAAGTAGGAAACTTAAATTTAAAAATCTAACTAATCACTATGAATGTCACTTGATACTACATGATATAATAATTATAATTAATATATTTATAATTTTCTTACTTTTTTAAATTTCAACTTGAAAATATAGTTTTGCATGCGCAATACTAGAAAAAATTAATATTCGAGGCCTGGAACTAATCTATAGTTCACAATTTCTAAATTTTTGAAAGTTCTGAATTTTAAATTTCACAGTGCTCTATTTCTAGATTCAAGTATAAGAAATTTCGGAGAAATTTCACTACTAAATCTTCCAAAATTGAAAAATTGTGTATTGAAAGCCTTGATAGTCAATTTTTAATTTCATACTTTTAAATTTAGGTATTCTAAATTATTTGGTTTCAAGTTTACGCAGTTATAAATTCAATAATTTTAGATTGAAATTTTCTGAATCAGTTGGTTTCAACTCAGAACGTACAGAATCTTCTGTTTTTTTAAATCCTTAGACATAGAATTTTGGAATGCAATTGGAGAAAAAAGACAATTTCGATTTAAAAATTTAAAAATTGTGAAATTTCACATCTTGGGATCATGTATGTTATAGTCCATGACAAATCCTCACAATAATTTTTCTCTTGGAATGTAATTTGGCTGGAATTTAGCTTATCAAGTCTTTTATTAATGGGAAAAATTTCCCTGAGTGGTTTTTGAAAATTTGAAAAAATGGCGGAGTACAGAACGTTACAACTTATTTACTTTTTTGCAATTACCACTGGCATTCCGAAGATGACATTTACCGGAATTGTAAAGCATATTTAATGCACGCTTCGACAAAGAATTTAAAAAAATACAGAACACGTATTTTTTTAAACGGGTTTTTAGTTCCAGAAGAAATTTTCATTTCCAGGAAATTTTCAATAGTAATTTTTGGATTTGAAAGTACATGTCGTTAAAATAAATTATAGAATTTTCAGTAATTCAATAATTTCTTTAAATTTGAAAGTTACAACTATAGAGTTATGAATTTCCATGTTAAGGGTAACTTTCTAATATTTCCCGTTTCTAATTTTGAATTTATATTTCAAATTTGAATTTGAATTTGGATTTACTCAAAAGAATTGAAATTTTTAAGGGTATGAGTATCTAACAAGTTTTAGTCATTGGTGCCTAAAATATTTTTTCAGTTTTAACTGACGTCCCTATTCACGTAATTTCAAACGTGCCATAGTGAAAAGCTTTTCACTTTGATTGTTTACTATTTGAAATTACTTGTTATTTCAAACGCGTTTTCAGAATAATTTGATTTTAAAGGTTTATAATTTAAAATGTGTTCATTTCAAACGTTGAAAATGTCGGTGCATTCATTTTTCGATTTTAGAAAAATGTTATTCAATCAATTTCGATGTTCAAATATCATTTTCTCATGTAATAGAAATTTCAAATTTGTGAATTTCAGAAACTTCGACTTAAAAATATTCAATTCAGTTTTGAATTTCAAATTATCAAATTTTAATGGCTTTAAATTACGAGGTATTCAAATTCAAACGTTTTTTATCTTTAATTATTTAATGTTAAATACTATTAATCATAAATAATACAATTCCAACTCCCTGGAATTATAAATAACCCAATATTCAAGATTAAAATCTTTCATTTTTCCATTTCCAATATTTTGAAATTCTCTTCTTTCCAAATTTTAATCTGAAATCATTCACTTTCAAAATACTTCAAATCAAAATAGAATTCTTCAATTTTAAACTCTTTGTATGAGAAATTATACAATTTCAAATCCTTTTTAATGTAATTTTGCAACTTTCCAAATTTTGGTCTAAAATTTTTCAATTTTGAGAGTTTCAGATTTGAGATTTCCCAATTACAAACATTTCCAATTGCAAATTATTAAGTTTCAAACGCTTTTACTTAGAAATGATAGAAGTTTTTCAAAAGATCTATTACTTTTCATGCCGCTCAAAGTTTACCTTGTATAAAATTTGAAACTTACCTAAATTTTTTTTATTAGAAACGTTTTTAATTGAATATTAATTGCTATATTTTTTCAAGCTCATATTCCTCAAGCATTTTCATTTCTAAATTATTAGTCATTGTCACAAAAGATAAAAACACTCATTACACAGCCACACAAAAAAAAATCATTTTTCGGGCCTGGAGGTCAGATCATGTTGACTATATTTTTTTTGGGTCGCTGAATCCGAATCCGAGGTCCAAAAACCCCCAACACGTCAGGGTTCTGACATGACCTCATAATACCTCATAACATTTCATGTCCTCAAGTCCGGGGGTCAGACCATGTTTATTATATGTTTTTGGGGTCGCTGAATCTGAATTGGAGGTCCAAAAACCCCAGCACGTCATATTGGGATTCGGCGAGCCCAAAAACATATAATAAACATGGTCTGACCCCTAGACTTGGAAAAAAAAAGTTTATGAGGTATTATGAGGTCATTTAAGAACCCTGACGTGCTGAAGGTTTTTGGACCTTGGAATCGGATTTAGCAACACCGAAAAAATATATTAAACATGGTCTGGCCCCGGACTTGAAAAAAAATTGTTATGAGGTTATGTCAGGACCCTGACGTGCTGGGGTTTTTTGGACCTCGGATTCGGATTAAGCGACCCCAAAAACATACAATAAACATGGTCTGACCCCCGGACTTGAGGAAATGAAATTTTATGAGGTTTTATGAGGTTATGTCAGAACCCTGACGCTCTGGGGTTTTGTAGACCTTGGATTCAGATTCAGCGATCCAAAAAACATATAGTCAACATGGTCTGACCTCCAGGCCCGAAACACGATTTTTGTAGTGTGACAATGTTATGTTTACAACTTTAAAAAAAATATATTTCTAAATCGTTTATAATTTTATGGTTAAGAAATAAAAATCTAGAGTCATGAACAAGTGCCTTGCGCCTGCATTTACTGCTAGTTAGTAATAAAGATTCAATATTTTGTGTTTGACAAATTGCAGTTAAAAATGAAGGTATATCATAAGCCATATTTTAAAGAGCAAGTTTGTTCTTGTTCAGTTTCCTTATTCTTTTAGAACGCTTGAATGCTCAGATAAAGCTTCTTTAGTTAATTAGGGCACCCCCTTTTGAATCCCTTGAACAGCTTTCAGCTTATAACTTCCGTGAAAATCAAATACTCCTTCGAGAACGTCCCAAGAGACTAGCTTTTGTTTCTGTACGATATGTAATTAAACTTTAGTAGAAAGATGTACCCATTGTTCAGCTAAAATTCACAATGTATACCTAAAATCCTTTCAGCTAAACTTATTCACAAAGAGCTGACAAAAGACAGAATGCTTTTCCTTAACATTTTTATACTTTGAATTTCTGCCTGAAGCCCCTTACAAGCTTAACTAATTCCAAAGAGGCAATGATTTAATCTCTTTATAAAAAGCCATCGGAGAGGAAGCGTATCAATTTCAGGCATTTCTGTTTAAAGAAGGATAGCAATTTAAAAAATTGAAAGAATTTTGTGAGGCTTCCAAAGACTGTAGCCCTGAAAAGCTTTGGATTTTTACGATTATGAAACACATTCTTTCACACAGTGACTTCAACACAGAGGGGCTTTATTTCTCGATTTTTACCTTGTTTCTGTGATACGTCGCGATCATTTTGAGACAAAAAATTTAAAAATCCCTAGAGGTGGTTTTGGACAAACTTGATTTTTGTTTTCACTTTAGAGGACTTTATGGATACTTTCATGGAAGTAAGTTCAAAGTGGATCTTCTTCGGCTTGAAGTCTCTGCTTTGGCATCCAAAAAAATGCTCTGAATATGAAATACTTTCAGATACATTGAACTTATTCAAATTATTTGAAAGAGGTGCAAAAAGTCAGTCTCATAATTTTCTCGTCATTGTCAAGCCTTGTCATATTCACCTTACTGAGATATGCTTGCTGCTTTTTGTTAACGGCTACGCGTATTTCATCATTCCACCAAGCATCACCAGTCATTCACCCTAAAGCCGCAGTACCACACACTTCAGTTGCACTCCTAACAATGATTTCATGGAACTTCGTCCATGCGCTCTACATATCTTCAATTGCGTATTAGCGTCTTCCAAATTGTTCTATCTAGGCGTTCGTCTATCTTATTCTGAAATTCTATTCGCACTTCCGGTTTCTGCGAATTCTCTATTTTGATTCGTGCCTGCTTCATCTTTTTGGTTCTCTTTCTTCTCTACCCTTGTACTAGGTTCATTTTCAATTACTAAGAGGTGACACATTCATAACCTCTTACAATCCTTGTATCTCTCACTAGCTCTCTCACTTTCTTATCCGCAGCAATAAAGTCCGTCATACTGTGCGATCATTTCATACCAGAACCAAGAATTTGTAATAAAAAAGCACTCTTATAAGCATATTCTAACAAAGCTGCCCCCGTTATCATTCGTGTTTGAATCAACGAGCTTTCGTCCCACACCCGTCCATTTATTTCTCCTAGTAGAATGATTTCCGATAATCGTGAGAACGTAGAATATCATTTAAAGGGTCCCAGCAAGCATTTTTTTCAGACTAAAAGAAAAGCTTCCAGCATAGTCGTTGGCAGGAGATAAAAATGGTTTCTTACGAGTCTCTGGAAACTTTTACCTACGCTCACTGATCAAATCTGCAGCCCAATTTATTCAATAGATTTACTTTTTATTACGATTCTGTATTCATTTAAAAACTATTTAGATAAGTCATCTTGTTAGCTTTTTTTACAGTTGGCAACGCGACAATTTGAAACCGTGGATCTTGATTGAGGGGAGCGGCGGCGAATGCGGCGCACATAAAGGAAAATGCACGATTAAAATTCAAATATAAAGTAGAACTTGTAACAAAATATATTCTGTTTAGGCCAATATATCACCAGTGCTCTATGCATGGAGATAATTCATTCAAGTTCATTAAATCAGTTAATTAATGTGTTTTCCAAAAAGTGCATCTGCGCCAAGTTGTCTTACCTTGTTTGGTAATGTGGCGCGTTTCGATTTCAATTCATAATTATTGAATATAAAAAAAATTATGAACAAAAATTAGTTGACAGTGCCGTATGACCCGCCAGTATGAAAAATAACATGATAAAGGCTATATTTGAATAATTATCAATAGGGAAACTTTTTAAACAATTCTTTATATTAAACTATAATATTAAGATAAGATACAACCCGAATGCGCTATATTAGTCGCATGTGAATAGTATTTATTAAAGATTTTTTACATAGAAGTTCATAAATTTTACTAAAAATGTCAAACTTCAAAGCGTTCGAGAAACTCGGAACAGTATATTTCCAAAAAATTTTATAAGTTCACACGAAACTTCTGTAATTTTTTACTTGTTTTCAGCTACACTGACAATATAAGCGAAAGAACCAAAACTAACTTTTCGTCTTAAAAATCAGGCAATTATTTTAATCATCCTAATTTTTTAATAACGTCATATTGAGAACATATGTATGTACATATTATGAAACTGCCTCCACAAGCAGAAAATGCGTTAATTTTCGAAAACTCGAACGCGCCACATTAGCCGCTGCGCCGCATTATTATACAAGAAATTTTAATGATTCAATAATTTGTTTATATGATTATTTGATTGAATCCATGATTTGATTTGCATAGCATTACTCAGAAATTTATGATCATTATAAATAATTTAAAAAATGAACGTGTTATTTCACAACATATTAACCCTTTTATAAGAACTCGAATAATATATGAAGACCTTTGAATTCATACTTTCCCCCTATTTTTTATATAAATCGGGTGAAAAACTATTTTGAAATATCAAATGACTAACAATTGAGTACAATTGTTTTAAATTCAATAATTTATTACGAGAAAATAATATTTTTTTGCCGAACATGTTTTAAAAAGATCTAATACTGTCGCAAAAACGGTGTTTTTGTTGTAGTTAATGAAAGCGAAAATAAAAGGTCGACTTTCGAGAATCTTCAGTTAATCGCATTTGAAAATTGGACTTTAAAAAGTCAATGAAACAATCGAAAACTCGACCTTTTTCTATGTAGAGCCATTAAAATCTACGTGATCTTCGAAGTCGATGAGGAATCGACTTCAGGAGTTGAAGATCGATTATGAAAAGTCGACCTTGTCGAGAAGACAGTCGGCTTTCGACTAAACTCGAAGTTCACTCCACTGCTCCCAAACTTGCTCCCAAACTTGCTCCCCAAACGCACTGCGCATGCGTCGCACCTAATTTCCGATTGACTGCATAGCGCGCGCTTATTTAAAATGTTTAAAATATTCAAAATAATTGTTCCAAACAAATAATAATTTGAAAATGCATGAAAATACATTTTTCATTGCAAAATAAACTGTCGCAGTCATAGATATAATAATAATTTGATATCACTGCTGAAATATTTCTTCGATGTCCGAAGGAATAATGTGTTTTCAGCAGTGAAATCAAATTATTATTACTTCTATCACTGCGAAAGTTTATTTTGCAATGAAAAATGTATTACTATGCATTTTCTAATTATTATTTGTTTGAAACAATTTGCATACTTAAAACATGTTAAATAAACGCGCGCTACGCAGCCAATCAGAATTTCGGCGCGACGCATGCGCAGTGCGGTTTGGGAGCAAGACTGGGAGCACTGACTTTACTCACAATGACTAAATTAGTTGCCCTGCGACAACTAGCGCTGCAGTGGAGATATCTGGAACTAACCAACTTTCTCACTATAATGACGTAAATCGTGGCCATATTTAATTACTCAAAGGTCCGATAGGGCGCGCTATCATCAGCTCCTCGCAAAAGTGAAATGTTGCACTCAATCTACATAATAGAGGCTGAAAATGAATAATTTATTATCATTTCATCATGGATTCCGTTCCAAAAGGTCAAATGACAAGTAGTCAGAAATATTTCCTGGAATGCTCAAAGAGGTACCGCGAATATGAGCAAAAAAAATCCGCTGCTGCAGCAGAAGCTGAAGATTGTCAGCTTTTTGACAAGATGAAAATAGGGAAATAATTTTTCCTGTTTTCATCCTCTCCGGGTCACCCCTTTACTTGAGGGCTGGCCCAAAAATAAAATTCAAACACAAAATCTTTTTCAGCTACTACTTCACTCTCTTTTGCCTATTAACATTCTGGCTGAAATTCTCTTATCCTCTTGAATATTGCGGCTGTTTTGGTAACCGTTGTGTTGTTTAATTTGACAAAAGAGTATGTTTCACATGCACTTAAAATAGCATGCATTTATTTTTATTAGCAAAATCAGTAGAGCCCCCCGTAGCGCACTATGCACGTGTGTAGTTTTTCCTGAGATTCTTGGGAAAATTAAAAATATTTTTTAAGTTTCTCGATTCATCAAATCAAAACTTTATAAACAAAATTAATCTTGAACCAAAAGGTTTCCTTTTTAACCAAAAAAAATTCAGTTTTTACCAAAAGAGACGAATTTTCTACAAAACAGCGTCTACCAGGAAGATTAATTTTATAACAAAAAAGACGAATTTTCAAGGTAATAGTTGCTTTTTCAACAAAAGAGATGAATTTCTGACAAAAATGATGAATCATTAAACAACGAAGAATTTTTAGCAAAGTATTCCAAATTGTCAACTAAGTTGTTGAATGTTAAAAAAAAGATGAATTCTCAACTAAAAATATAATAGTTGATATTTCAGTGAAGAAAAATGTTAATACAAGAAGTCATTGCCAAAGAATTGGCCGTTAATTCTATGAAACAATGGAAATTCATTTTTAAATAACTAGAATGATGAAAATTGATTCAAAGAATTGTTATTAACAATGAAAATTGTATTTTGCCTTCAAAAATTGCTTGAAAATTTAGATTTAATCATTTACAATTGATTTCCTCGAAAGAAGCAAGCTTCTACGTCGGGAAAAAATTTGATTTATCACATCATATATACCTAATATGGATAATTGTTCATAAGATTTCTTTGAAAAATTATTTATTTAGTTGCGTTATTTTCAACTGAAAAACTTTTTTCCATACATTGTTCACATGTTTTGCGCATAAAGTAACGAATCGCTAACAGTAACCACCAAATCATTTTCATTCACTTATTTTTTTAAACCAAATTAAATGAATTTTTTAACACTTGCGTTGCTATTGAACATTCTTCTGGATAGTTTAGTCATATTTCCTAGGTATTTCTGAATAAATCCAAGTATTTTCTTAACAACGGTAAACTTTAAAAGTCAAAATTTCTTCGTTTTTCTTTTTTGTCCACTAGGTTGAACCAAAATTATATCTATTGAATTTTTTGTTTCCAATAGAGTGCATGCCTTCGACCTATTTTGTCAGGTTGACGGAAGAAACATTTCTTAGAAGTTTGAGATAAATCTATTTTTATCAAGAAATGCCACAAAGGCCCGGAAAATCCGATAAGATTCACATATGAAAATTTTGTTTCTTTGAAAAATGAAATGCAAGTTTATGGGTTTAAACCTAGCTGACTGGAGATTATTATAGCTTCTTTGAAAGTTTCTGAAGAAAGATTTCCGCTCAACGGAGTTTCAAAAATTCCTTACAAGCTGAAATTGACAATTTTGCGAACAATTCGCACATATAAGCTTCGTTTCTACCTTTTTTTCCTGAATTATTTTTAATGTAAACTCTAGTTTTTCAATTTGGTTGAATTTTTCGCTTATTATGAAATATTGACATCATTCAGATATTACTACCTTTTAACTACTTGTTAAGCTATTTCGACAGTGAAAGGTATTCATCGGTATCTTTATTTTCTTGTCTTTTCCAGAAATTCTAAAAATTATCTTTCTAGTATTTTAATTTTTTATTTTTGAATATACATTTAAATAAAAACTCGTTAATTTTGAGACTGTGATTGTGACTTTTAAGAGGAATTTAATGAACTTTATGTTGACTGTGAATAAAAACATTAAATTGTAATGTGTACATTTATACACAGGGCGTTAACCTTTTACAATTTCTGCTTCTTCTTTTTGATAGCTTGATTTTTGAAAATTATGATTTTCAACGAATTTGATTGAAATGTTGTAATATAACTGGCATTATTGGAGGATAAGTTAAAAATATCAGAGTCTTATATAATCAACAAAACAAAATTTATGATAAGCTAAATTATTTGTGTCGAAATTGTTTCCTTTTATTCTTTTTATAAAACATTATTTTATACGTTTATCAATTTTTCTATATATTATATATTATATACATATTATATATATTTATATATATATATATATATATATATTTATTTATTTTATTAATTTAAAGCTCATAGTTTTTTTATAAATAATTCCTGATGAGGAGATCTAAATTGATCTCGAAAAATGTTGATTCCCTGATTGTGTAAAAAGGACGGAGAAAGGAAAAAGTGAGCGGTTGCTTTTGGTTCACTTCTTCCCTTTTTCTCCCCTTTTCTCGTTGCTCATTTTCGTCTCTAATGAGCCATGAAGTGAGGTAGTTTGGAAGTCTGCTTTTCCCTTGTGAATTTTTTTTATGCTTATTTTGCATGAAATTATTCATGATGAAATTGATTTCTGTTCGATCTTAAATTTGAAAAACAAGTTTTTTTGTTTGAGCAATTTTGTTCTGGAATTTATGTTGAAATTTTATTTATTTTTATTATAAGTGATGTGATAATTTGTTATTGCTAAGAGAAAAATTTTGTGTTAAAACCATTATTTAACTGTTTACACAATTTATTAAAGTTTAGTTGCATATTTCAATGGAAGTACGATCAAAAATCTAATTTTTTCTTCAAAATCACCTCCGTAGACGGATGAATACTTATTCTCTCTAACTTATAAGTTAAAAATAAGTTTTTTCCCCCATTTAGGTTAATCCCGCAGATTATTTGATGGTAGTCTCAAAGTTAATAAAATTGTTCATATTTCTCAGACGTTACTTAAAATCAAAACAAAGATGATGACGATTAATCATTTAAAGCATTTAAATAACATTTAAATGCTTAATGATAAACTTTCTCAAATTTATTAGAAAAAAATGGAATTTTCGTATCGGATGTCCATAAAAATCTACAATTAGACTTTAGTTGCATTTATTCATTTACCTTTAAATTGTTTAACACATTTGAAACATAAATATTGAAAAATGATAAAAGTAATATTTAAAATTAAGAGTTTTTTCCACGAAATGTGCTAACAATATCTAAATGACATAAATGTTCAATAATAACCTATGAAGATAGCCTACTTGAAAAATAGAATTTTCCACATAAATATAATATAATATTTGTTTTTGAATATGTAAACAAAAGGTAAGTAATAAAGCTCAGTTATCATCATGATTTATAAAATCATTGACTACTATTTGCATGAAATGGCACAAATTGCCCTGAACATTTTCCGTATTCTTCAAAAATGGTTTAATTAAATGTTTTTTGGGAATATGCTATTGCTTTCATGCGTTGTGTTATTCCAGGTTAAGTTTTTCCTATTCACATTTTTGTTGATCGATACAGTGCAGTACTGTGAAGTGTTCCTTCTCTCTCGGCAAATCGGGAGATTTTGGAAACATCAGTGCACTTACAAACAATAGAAAATTTTATGGATAAATGATAAATTGCATTAAAACAAACAAGGAAGTCAAAAAATTATGGATGATAATACATAGAGAAAAGTATGGCAATTAATAAATAGTTGAGTAAATAAATTACTGAAAAATTTTACGATTTCATTATGAAAATTTAATAACTTTCTGCGTTTCGTTTGTATTTTCGATTTCATTTTTGCGAATATGTATAACATTTTTCGCTCCGAGTTGAAAAGATAATGTTTAAATGAACAAAATAACTGTTCATTGCTATTATCTCACTTTTATGTAACATTCTGAAGACTGAAAAAATTGATGGAAAGGGGACATAATACTTATTGAACAATCAGATATAATCTCTAAACTTTAAGGGTTTCTTTTTGAGAGTTTAGGCGAACGATAAGGATGCACGACAAATTTTATTTTTTTAAATTCTGTAACCAATCGTTTGGGTGCCGTTTTTTTGAGTTTGGCAACTCACATTTGACGTTCGGATGTCAAAATTATGTGATTTATCGAATGAAAAAGTGATCAGCACCATATTCGGCAGCCGTGCCTTCTCAAGTGGTAATCGCCTTTTTTGGTCAGCCGTGGCCACAAATATAATATGATGAGCCAGTCATCCTGACAAAAAAATTTGTCGAAAAATAAAATTTTTCAAATACATGCATGATCTCAGCCCCTTTTTGTTTCTATGAGGCGGGGCTAAGGTTATACTTTTTTAGAAGTAAAAAGTGACTTCATATGCAAATGATAAAACATTATAAATCTGTGAGCACGCATGTTGAGTTAATCGACCCTCTCACGGCGAAAACTGTATTGCCGCAAATTTCCAAAAATTTTGAAATTTCGCGATTACCTGAATTTCCCTATATTTAAAAAATTTTAAAAATTCCTAAGGTGTTCAATGTATTGGAATTGTTTAAAATTTCTGAAATTATCAAAATTATCAAAATTTCGGAATTTTATCAAATTTGCAAATTTCGCGATAACTTTCATAATAATTTAATGATTTAATTGAAATTAATTCAATCGAAATAATTTAATTTAATTAAAAAATTAATATTTTTTATAAAATGTTTACATTTTATGAAATTTCACAGATGTTTAAAATTTCTAAAACTACACAAATGTCTAAAATTATCATAATTTCTCAAATGTTCAAAAGTATTTAAATTATGAAAATTTCTAGAATTTCTAAGATGTTCGAAATTTAAATAGTTATGAAAATTGCAAAAATTTCTGAAATTTCCAAAAGGTCTAAAATCTGTGAAATTTCCAAAATGTTATTAATTTTTAGAAATGCTGAAAAATTTTGCAGCTATTAATATTTCTAAAATTTTCTACATTCCTAAAATAATCCAAATTTATCAATTTTTGAAAATTTCTAATGCTGTCAAAATTTTCTCCATTTTTAAAAATTCTCAAATTTTCAGAATACATGAATACATGAGCGTGGTAGACTGGATTGGTTGGTAACAGTCCAGTTGGACATATGCGCTTTAACTCAAGCGCTGAAAATGTTTTCCCAGGGCAGAAAGGTGATGACGTATCACAAATTTTGATAAGTTTGAAGATTTTTAACAATTGCGAAATTCTCATTAATTAAGAAATTTTGAATATTTTAGAATTTTTCAACTCTTTATAATATTCAGAAATTATGATCGTTTTTTTAATTTTTATAATTTTAGAAATTTTCAACATCTCGAAAATTTCTGAAATATTTAAAACATACGGGAATTTAGATAATCCAAATATTTTCATAACTTTTGGGAATTTTCGGTACCGCAGTACTTGCAGTCATGATGTCCATTATCGCGAAATGCATGCTCACAGATGTGTAATGTTTTTTCATTTACGTATAAAGTGACTTTTTACTTCTAAAAAGTAAAACTTCAGCCCCAGTTCATAAAAATAAAAAAGGGCTGAAATCATGCACTCCAGTTTTCAAAACTCGACATCTTTTCAAGTTTTTTCGGCCAAACGCCAAAATTTGGTTTTCAAACATGACAAAACGCTGACCAAATAATTTCATTGAACCAAAGTTGGAAAATGTATGGTTGTATTGCCAACGAGCTGTCCGGAAGCCTAAAGAGTACGTGTGAAAAATTTGGTTCTGATTAATCAAGAACAGTGGATTTACATAAACATCCTCCGTTTTAGACCATTTGATTTTATAATAATTAATTGCATCTTTCTAAGATAAAAATGCAACTGTTCGGTTGAAAATAAAACAATTGTGTTAAAAAGTCATCCTATCTGGTTGAAAAGTCATCCTTTTTGGTTGATAATTCAACTGTTCTGCTGAAAATTTACTTGTTTGAAATTCGTATTTTGGTGTAAAAAAATCAACTGCAATCTGTTTTCAATGAAAATTCATCTATTCTTCTCAAAATTTATCGTTTTGATTTCAAAATTCTTCTTTTTCAGTAGAAAGTTTATCTTTTTTCAATGAAAATGCAACTATTATGGTGAAAATTCCACATTGTTGTTGAAAAGACATCCTTTTCGGTTGAAAATTCAACTGTTTTATTGAAAATTCGTCTTTGTGGGTTGGAAATTCGAATACATCATTAACAAAATTTACCTCTTGTTTGAGACTTATATTTTGATGTTGAAAAGTCAAACTAAAGTCTTTTTTGGATGAAAATCATGACACTTTTTTTTTAATATGTTTTTTTGAATTTGAAATGTATCTGTTTTAGTAGAAATCTCATTTATTTTTTAAAAATGCAATCGTTTGGTTGAAAATTAATCTGTTTTGCTTGAGGATTCTACAATTTTGTTGGCAAAATTTTAGTTGAACCACTTTGTTAAGATAGCATTTTTTGTTGAAGATTCATATTTCTAGTTGAGAAGTCATCTCATTGGTTGAAAGTTTAACTATTTTGTTAAAACCGATCTTTTTAAATTGAAAATTCGACTGCGTGGATAAAAATGCAACCACTTCATTCAAAATATTTTTTTTTGTATGAGGCTTGAAGGTTCAACAATTTTTTAAAAGAAATTTCATCTTTTTTGCTTGAAATATCAACTATTACACTTTTTTGTTTAAAATTCATCTTTTCAGGTTGAAAATTCAATTATTTTGTCCAAAATTTAATTATTCTGTTAAAAATATAAGTATTGTGCTAAAAAGTCATCTTTCTTGGTGGAAAAGCCTTTTTCTAATAAAAAATAATTTATAAAGTTCAAATTTATATGTAAATTATTGTTTGATTCTGTTCATAAAAGATCGTATATCAAAAATATTACAAAATTGAATTGTAGGTGTTTAAATTGTAATGGTCAGGCAAAATGAAAAACTGGTCAAGGATAAATCAGGGAATTTCGAAAATAAAATTTTCACGCTGCATAGCATGTATTATTTTGAATTTAAAAAAAAATCCATTAGTCTCAACCCTTATCTTATAATATCGGGAAACCATAAATTACGTCCAGTAAGTACTAGGGTACTTTCCTCCACAATTCGAATTCTACGTCAGTTCCGACGTCGCTTTTGACGTAGAGCCCAACGTAGTTTCCTACGTAGTTTATCCTGTCAGTATTTGCAATAGAGTACTTCACTCTCAAACCAGTGAAACTTCGTGAATTTTTTAATCAATTGGAAAATTGTCTCGATTCACCTGGATGTTGTTTCGGGACAGAGAGCATGTAGTATTGATGGCGCCCGTGGCTGTCGTTCATTCGCGATCCGATTGATTAAACCAGACTGGCGTCACGCGTTTATTCAACGGGCAAAGGAGACGAGTTGGAATCGTTGGAATTCAGAGAGCTGAGGGAAAACCAGCAGTCCGATTCCGGAAGTACCCGACCTACCGTAGCCTCGTTTTCACATGAACACCAGAGCCAACGTGAAGCAGGAACAAAGGAATACGAAAACAAGGGAAGAATGAAACGACTTGAAATGAATCAAAGGTAATCTGATGCCGGGATCGTCGGCGCTCGACGAACTAATAAGCTTTAGCCCGCAGACACTGTTCTGTTGTTCCTTGATCAACTCACGAAGATAATGGAAACTTTCATCAGCGAGCGATAAACGAAAATGAGAAAATAGTCCCGCTAAATTTCGTTGAAAAGGAAAAAACGCGAATTTCTACCTTTGACTTTTCATAAATTATGATAAACCGAGCATTCCTGTAAGAGATATAGAAAACTAACACGGGCGAGGATAGTTCAATAGTTTCGCAAGACCTTCGTAATGATTCATTAATTCAAAAAAACAGGCCATCAAATATTCCTAAATAGGAAGTAGTAACTTTGCGCGTCCTTTCAGGTAAACTCTAAACTTAATTCAGTCAAAATTTCACTTAATGACTCAAGCAAGCATGCTTCAACTGAAAAATTGAACATTTTTACTGAAAAAAACAGTCATTTGAACATGTAAATCAGTCCATATTGCTGATTACACAGCCCACAAAAAAAAATTAAATTTCATATCCCTGAACCAGACCCATGCATCTCTATGTATTTTTTATCGCTGAATCCGAATCCGAGGTCAAAAAAATGCATATACCCCCAAAATTTTTAACAAGAGCCAAAAAACACCCCTAGAATGGGGTGAAAATGAGATTTAGCAACGAGCATAGTTGTTGCATCTTAATCAATCGAATTATTTAGATTTTCAAGTGTATAGCGCATAAAATTGATTTGAAACACCCCTTCTCACCTACCCCACCCACCCCCTAACCCAGCTTATCCCTAAAAATCACCTCTACCAAACGACAAGAAGGCTAACCGACCTACCCCTGGGAACAGCGAGTTTAGTCGCCTATTTTTTTTTAATAATTACATTCGACATCACAAGCGTACTAACCCACGTATTCCCTAACTCATCTAACCCCTAGAAACGAATTCTACCAAACCACAGGCAGGCTAACCCACCTACCCCTGGGAACAGCGAGTTCAGTCAACTGTTTTTTTCAAATAATTACATTCGACACCACAAGCGTGCTAACCCCCGTACCCCCTAACACACCTAAGCCTTAGAAAAAAAATTCTACCCACCTGCCCCTGGGAACAGCGAGTTTAGTCGCCTATTTTTTTGAAACAATTACATTCGACACCACAAGCGTGCTAACCCACCTACCCCCTCCACAGTGGGAGTCTGTAACCCATACGTGGCGCGTCCCCGGGTGGCCGATAGGGGAATGCTCGCTGGAAACAGAGGGTAGGGCTGAAATAAAATAGGCCCCGCGGACCAAACAGACTGGGTGGAGGACACACCGAGAAAAAACCATGACCTCTTCCTGTTGCGGCCCTGTACCGAGGGTTTCTGCTGAATTCGGTTACACTACTCAATAAGCAGTCGCAGGTAATGCCCAGGGATAGTCCCGAAGCAGAAACCTCCAAGATAAGGCTTAATCCACCGTGCCGAAGGCTGCATGGCACCAGGGGTGTGGTGTTCCAAACGGTGTCTCTAGGATACCAGGTTGCCTTCTAGAGTATACAGACCTTACCTTCGCATGCGGGGCTCTGCGGGGATGGACCTTTATTTCCCTAGCTACTCGTGGGAATTTTAATGGAGAAAGTATCAAATTTTAATAGAAGTGTGTGTGAGGAGATGGGAGGAGAATTATACGTTGTGGAGGAGTGTGACAGGAGTCAATGGACTCCTGCTAGACACGATGTAATGAATGCGTTCAAGTATACGGAGTAGGGTCGAAGAAACATTCAAGACCTCAAGGATGTGCTCGAGGTGATGCAGAAATTCTGCAACTCCAAACGAAATATGTTCATGCCCATTAGGGACGGACTGGAAAAGGCGCAAAATGTGATGGTGGAGTTGGAAAGATCCCTGCGGTGGATGGATGCATGTTACTAAGACGCGATAACATACTCGGCAAAGGACGTAGTGAAAAAGTACCTACACAAGGGAAAAAAGACGAGAGAAGATTTGAGCCAGAGCGGTACTCAAAATGAAGAAGCCGTGGAGGCTCCCACTACCCATCTTGGGAAGCGCGGAAGGGAGCCTTCAATGAGTCCCGTGGAGACAAATGCTGTCAGGCAGAAGAAGAAGAAACTGAGGACCCGCAATACCATTGCGGCGTCCTCGACACTGAAGGGCGGGGAAGCAGAGGAGAACACTCCTGCACCCTCAATCATGAAGAAGGAGAAGCTTAAGAGAGCCCGACCTGAGGCGGTATTGATAAGACCGGCTAAGGGTTCGAGCTATGCGGAGGTCCTGAGGCACCTCAAACAGAAGGTGAAGCCGGACACCCTTGGCGTAAAAAGCAGGGGGGTCAGGCAGAACCCGAAGGGGAGAGGTTCTGGTGGAGGTAGCACCAGCTGCGGACGGCAGATCAAAGCTGTCCGCGGCCATTAAGCAAGCAATAGGGAGTAGGGGGAACGTACGCGATCTCGTTCCCCGCATCGAGGTTGAGGTCCTGGACCTCGACCTTATTACGGATGCAGAAGATGTGGAGGCTGCCGTGCGAAAGCTTTTCGGGAAAGCAGCAACGGGAGAGGTGAAGGTTAGCATGACGAGGGAGGCCTTCAGAGGTAATCTGAGGGCCTTTGTCGAAATGAAGGAGGACCTGGCGAAGAGACTTCTCCGCACGGGACACCTCAAAGTGGGGTGGGTGTCCTGTCGTGTGCGGAGGAAGGCAGAGTCTACAAGGTGTTACCGCTGCCTGGGCTTTGGCTATATGGCGGCGGGATGCAAGGGTCCGGACCGGACTCAGGCCTGCTGGAGGTGCGGCAAAGAGGGCCATAGCGCCGCGGCGTGGGAAAGTGGGCCGCAGTGCTACCTCTGCGCCGCTAAAGGAGAGAAATCCCGGACGGACCATCTGCCCTGGACTATGAAGTGTTGGTCGTTCCGAGAGGCAGCCTCATCGAGGAAACCTCAAGGACGACTAAGCTAAAGAATATCGCCCAGCCAGGATGCCGAAAGCCGACTAGCCCGGGTTGTGGTACCACCACACCGCTGAGGGCGATGCGTGCATCTTGGTCGGGTGATGGTTTGAAGAATGCCGAGCTGGTAGGTAAAAGTAGAAGCCGAAGCACGGCTTAATGACCTTCGACCTGGGACTGTGAAGTAATGCGATAAGCGGTTCCGGAGTCCTGGGTTGGCGGGAAAAGGAGTTAAGGTTTAGTGGGTAGGTGCCGTTTGGTAAGTCCCATACTCACCTTCGTTCCTTGTGGACTGCGCGCCCATAAGTGCATCTTACGTGTATATATTTCAAATGTATATGCGTGAGATGCATATATTGGGCTAACCCCTAGAAACCAATCCTATCAAACCACAGGCAGGCTAACCCACCTACCACGGGAACAGCAAGTTTAGTCGAAACTCTACCCCTGTTTTTTTAAATTCTACTCCTGTGCCAAGTTTCACGAAAATCGGCGCTGGACTGTAAGTATCCTGAGTCAAACGTAATACTAATAAGCTTCCCCTGAAGAGTTCAAAGAAACTACCCCTAAGTTCAAAGGACCTGGGTTAGCACGCTTGTGGTGTCGAATGTAATTATTTCAAAAAAATAGGCGACTAAATTCGCTGTTCCCAGGGGTAGGTGGGTTAGCCTGCTTGTCGTTTGGTAGAGGTGGTTTTGGGGGTTAGCTGGGTTAGGGGGTAGGTGGGGTATGTGGGGTAGTTGGGGAGGGATATTTAAAATCAATTCTATGCACTATACACTTGAAAATTTGTGATTGAATAAGATGCAACAACTATGCTCATTGCTTAATCTCGTTTCCACCGCATTCTGGGGGTGTTTTTTGGCTCTAGCTAAAAATTTTCGGGGTATATGAATTTTTTTGACCTTGGATTCGGATTCAGCGATAAAAAATACATATAGATACATGGGTCTGGTTCAGGGATATGAGATATAATTTTTTTTTGTGGCGCTGTGTTATCCATCCAATGCAAGTAACGGCTATGTCTGCCACAATGAAATGGTAATATTATTTATAAATCAAAAATCTTCAACAAATTCCTACATTATTATGAATAAAATGAAACAGTCAGATATGACTGATTAATACATTGAGATCAAGGGACTGTATCAATCAAAACGACTGATTTCATGAGTGAAAGTTACTAATTACGTCATTCAAAGTGACTGACTTAATCAATTGAAGTTACAGTTTATATAATTAAAAATTACTGAATCGGTAGGTGAACTTTACTGATTACAACAATTCGTCTTTATCGATAGCAAATGAAGCTTCTTGGTTTGAAACTAATTTTCTCCGAATAAATTTTTCCAATTTAAAATTAAAATCTTTTCCGGTTGAAATATCAACTATTACATTGCTCCTTGAGAATTTAAATGTTTTGATAGAAACTTCAACTACTTGTTTGGAATTCGAACTACTCTGTTAAAAGATAGCATATTCTCAATGAAAATTCAATTACTTTGTTCAACAGTCGTTTTTTGGGTTGAGAATTAATTTTTGTAATTAAAAATTCACCTATTTTGTTGTTGTTGAAAATTGATCTTTTTAGTCATAAATTTAACTTTTCAGTTAAAAATGCATGTACTTTGTTAAAAATTGTTTCTTTAGGTAGAAAATCATTCTTCCTGGGGGAGGATTAATTTTTCTTAATTTAAATTGTTAGTTAAAAGTTGTTCCGTTTTGTTTAGAATTTATCCTCTTGATTAATGATTTATTATTTTAGTTGAAAAGTCATATATTTAGTTGAAAATTAACCTATTTCGTTTTTTTAAATTAATTATTCTTTCCAAAATTTTACTTCTGTGTTGAAAATGGTTGTCATTCATTGTAACCTAATCTTCTTGGTGAAAAATTAATAATTTTTGTTTAAAATTCATCTCTTTGGTTGAAAAATTTAACTACTTTGATGAAACTCCGTTTTTTCATTTTTTTGTAAATAGCTGGTTCAAAGTTTAACTTTTTGTGCAAATTTTTATCGTTTGGTTAATGACTCATCATTTTAGTTGAAAACTCATCTGTTGCGTTGAAGATCTAACTAATTTTTCAGACTACTTTTCGTAAAAGAATAATAATGTTTAGTTAAAAATGGAACTGTTCTGTTGAAAATTCTTGTTTTTATTGAAATTTTGTCTAATTTATTGAAGAATGAATCTTGTTCATTGAAAATATATCTTTCTTCATTGGAAATTTAACTACTTTCTTGAAAGTTGAACTAATTTGTTGGAAATAATTTTTTTATATGTTGAAGATTCATAACTCAAGTTGAAACTTGATCTTTTTCGTTCGAAACTGAACTATTCTGTTCAAAATTCTTTTTTTTTTTGTAGGAATTAATTTTTTTAGTCGAAATTTCAGCTATTCCTCTGTTAGTTGAAAGTCGACGGGATGGGGTCAACTTTGCACGTAGCAACTTTGCACGTGCCCAACTGTGCACGTCGATGGCCAGACGGACAACTGTGCACGTCGTTGGTCAGACGGACAACTGTGCACGTGCACAGATGGTACTTGGACAACTGTACACGTCCAAATTACGACGTGCACAGATGGACTCCTGTGCACTTTAACGTGCACAGATGTCACTTTCCTAACTGTGCACGTGCACAGATGTCCCTTGACCAACTGTGCACGTGCACAGATGTCACTTGCCCAACTGTGCACGTGCACAGATGTCCCTTGCCCAACTGTGCACGTTTATCTCCTTACGTAAGGGTTTATACGAGGGTGAACCTTTGTATCTATATATAATAAATTTTTAGCAGTTAAAATCGTTCAATCCTAGTGGAATGGAGCGTATTAACTTTCTTAATGTTAATTTGAAAATATTTCAAATATTATTTTTAAGAAATTATCTTTTTAAATTATTAAAGATATATGAAAATCTCTTTTTGTTCGACCTGATTGCCTCCAATTCGCTGAATTCCTTGCTTTCTCCGAATCCCTTGAATTCTCTGAATTCCTTGAAATCTATGAATTCTTCGAATTTTCTGAACTCTTTGAATTCTCTGAATTCCATGAACTCTCTGAATTACTTAAATTCTTTGAATTCCTTGAATACTCTGAATCCCTTGAATTCTCTGAATTCCTTGAAATCTATAAATTCTTCGAATTTTCTGAACTCTTTGAATTCTCTGAATTCCTTGAACTCTCTGAATTACTTAAATTCTCTGAATTCCTTGAATTCTCTGAATTCCTTGAATTCCTTTAATTCTCTAAATTCCTTGAATTCTTTAAATTTGAAGAATTCTGTGAATTCTTTGAATTCGTTAAATTTGTTTGATTCTCTGAATTCTGTGAATTTGTTGAATTTGTTGAATTCTTCGAATTCTCTGAATTCCTTGAATTTGTTCAATTTGTTGAATTCGCTAAATTTGTTGAATTCTCTGAATTCCTTGAATTTGTTGAATTCGTTGAATTCCTTGAATTCGCGGAATGCCTTCAAGTTTTCTGAATGTCTAGAATTCTCTGATTTCCTTGAATTCTCGAAATTCCCTGAATTACCTGAATAACCTGAATTCTCTGAAATTCCTCGATTCTCTTAATTCCCTGAATTCTATTAATTCGTTGAATTCGTCGAATTCTCTGAATTCCTTGAGTTCGCTGAATTCTTTGAATTAGCCTAATGCCTTCAATTTGCTGAATGCGTTGCTTTCTCTGAATTCCTTGAATTCTCTGAATACCTTAAATTTTCTAAATTCCTCGAATCCTTTGAATTCTTTGAATCCCTTGAATTCTCAGAATTTCTCGAATTCTTTCAATTCTCTGAATTCCTTGAGTTTGTTGCATTTCTTGAATTCGCTAAATGCCTTCAATTTGCTGAATACCTTGAATTCTGCGAATCCCTTGAATTCTCCGAATCCCTTGAATTCTCTGAATGCAAGAAATTCTCTGAATTCATCGAACTCTCTGAATTACTTAAATCCTCTGAATTCCCTGAATTCTCTGCATTCCCTGGATTCATTGAATTCTCTGAATTACTTAAGTTTGCTGAATTCCTTCAATTCGCTGAATGCCTCCAATTTGCTGAATGCCTTGCTTTATCTAAATCACTTGAATTCTTTGAATTCTCTGAATTAATTGAACTCTCTGGATTACTTAAGTACAACACTTACGTAAGGACATAAACGTGCACAGTTGGGCAAGTGACATCTGTGCACGTGCACAGTTGGGCAAGGGACATCTGTGCACGTGCACAGTTGGACAAGGGACATCTGTGCACGTGCACAGTTAGGAAAGTGACATCTGTGCACGGTAAAGTGCACAAGAGTCTATCTGTGCACGTCTAAATTTCGGCGTGCACAGTTGTCCAAGTACCATCTGTGCACGTGCACAGTCGTCCAAGTGACAACTGTGCACGTCTAAATTTCGACGTGCACAGTTGTCCAAGTACCATCTGTGCACGTGCACAGTTGTCCAAATGACAACTGTACACGTCGAAATTTCGACGTGCACAGATGGGCTCCTGTGGTCTTGGACGTGCACAGATGGACGTGCACAGTTGTCCGTCCTGCCATCGACGTGCACAGTTGGGCACGTGCAAAGTTGCTACGTGCAAAGTTGTCCGTCACCCAAAGTCGACGATTCAATCAACAACATAATTTCAAAATACGAGTTTTATTTTGCTACGTCGATTTTTTCATGCAACAATAATAAGGTAGGGTGCTATATGGAATATTTTTCATAATATCTGCACTCCTAGAGATCTTTATTGTGAATTTTGAATAGTACCTATAAAATATTAGGACCTGGAATTGCAATATTTTACATGTACGGAAAATGATTTTTTCATGTATTGTTAGATTGGACACGCAGGAACGAACAGTTTCTTCTATGCATTAAACCCGTACTTAAGTTCTAATAAATTCTTTTATAAATCGAGATCCATAGAATGGAAACATAAATTTCAATAATGATTTTTTAATTTAATAGTCATGGTCATTAGGGTGGACAAAAGAAAATTTTTATTTTTCCGATCAGGATAGGAAAAATCTCATTTCATAATATTTAAATAGATTTATGTCATTTTTACAGATTTCGAAAACGATACCTTTGCTTAGCGAAATTTTTTTGAAGTTTTAAAGTTCGTAAAAAGTGATTTTTTTGACATAGTATATTTCAATGCTAGTTCCACATTTATCTTCAGAATCATTTTCCCTGTCCAAATTCGTTCATCGCAATATGGCATATGATTTCAAAAGACTTTTATTGAAAAAAAACTTTGGAAGGAAATTATAAACTTATGCGAAGTCACAATTTGACTAAAAAACTAAAGATAAATTGTATGCAACAGTGTTCGAAAGTCGCAATTTTTATTCGAAAATGTCACTTTGGTGCGAATTTATGCAAATGAGTAAGTAATATCGTATTATTTAAAATTAAGAGAAAATAATAATATATTTTTGAAGAATTATGAAGAAATAACTTACAACACAATGATTCAATAGTCAGGAAAGAAATTTTGTTTTTTTACTTTTTGAAGCACTAAAGTCACAATGATAAGTTTTTCGAATTGCCCTCTTGGATTCTTATGCGTCTCTATGTCATAAAAGACGCGTGAAAAGGACATAAAATATGTCGAAAAAAGTAACTTTTTTCGAACTTTGAAAATTCAAATCATTTCTGCTAACGAAAGATATCATTTTATAAATCTGTAAAGAAATTCTCTCTTGAATAATACGTGTGAGAAACTTATTTTCGGAGCTCATATGAATATCTCAGAGAATCCTCTTTTTAAAATAAAATTGATGCATCTGGGGCCAGATTAAGATAAGCCCATTTGGAAGGCACGTGTTCTGTAATTATTCGCAAAATCATCAGATCAAGATTATATTATCCCTGCACGCGTTAATATATTCCACGTACGATTGTCTTCATGCATACCAAGTACAGTTTCCATTCATTAACCCATTTTGGGATCTCCAAAATTCGAGTGTGTGTGTCGAGCCAGGTTTACTAATTCCTTAGAATAGGCATAATAATTAGGCAAATTGAGGAATAATATAACAATTGCACAATAATGTTTATGCATGAGGACATTTTTCATCAGGTTATTTTTTGTATTCAATATGTTTTACAATACCATCCTACAGAATTAAAATGTGATAAGCGTCATTGTAACGATTTATTTTATTTTAATTACCAGACACTGGAAAGAATTTACTACATCCTAGGAAATGTGTTTCTTTTCTTTTTTTCTCTAAACCAAAAATTTCTTTTTCAGTTGTGTAAATATTGTTTACAAGCAAAAAAGTCATGCCTTGACTCAAAGAAATTTATTCTTTGGTGATATTTCTTCAATACAAAGAAATATTTGTGTGAAATGAATGTGAAAATTACTAAGTCAAATAAATGACTCTTTGACAGCTGAGATCATTGCTTTGAATTGATAAATAAATATTTAAATTAGGTAATTCATGTATGTAAGAATCAAGTAGCTTAGGTTTCCTTGAGTTAAAGAAATATTTTTTTCAGATAACTAATTATTCATCGAATTAAAAAAAATATTTTTCCAATGGAATGAATATTGATATATTTCATTGAAAGAAATGGTTGTTTGAATAAAAAAATGCACAGGCAGTTAACTCAAAGAATATTCGTGGAAACTAAGGAAATACTTTTTTGAAATAAATTGCGTACTGACTATTTAATCTGCTTACATTCTAATTTTATTACAAAGCCTCTTTCCCTAATATAGTTCCTCTGTTGATATAAATTTAATAAGGCTTCATTAGATAGAAAATCAAAATAAACGTTGATCCTTTCTCTTGAAACGAATTGACAACTTACCCTGACGTGCCTCCCTTGATTTTATAAATGTAAATAAAAATAGTTGTAAATGTAAATAGAAAATAGTTGAAATAGTTACATTTTCAAGCAAAGAGATTAATTTTCAACTTGAATCGTGAGTCTTCAGCAATAGCGAAATTCAACCAAAATGATGAATTAGCAGCGAAAATGATAATAATTAATGTTTCAACCAAAAAATATCCTAATTTAAGATCATAGAGAGCTGAATGAAACTAAATTAGGCGAATTTTTAACAAAATAATTGTACTTTCAACTACAAGAGATAAATTTTTAATGAACAATGGAATAGTTGATTGGTAATTTAAAGAATTATTTTTTACCGGAGAAAACGAATTTTCAACAAATTTGTTACTTCTTCAGCTACGGAGATGCGTTTTCAATTAGAACGAAAAATCTTCATCAACAAATTAATTTTCAACCCAATATTTCAACTGTTAACCAAGCAGTCATATTTTCAACCGTTATCCGCCACATTGAATGAGGTGGGGGGGGGGGGGGTGATTCCTTTTTTGTTTTTTTGTTTTCCTTTGTTTCTATCGCTGGAAAAAATCTGGAAAAAATCACAGGACTTCTTTCAATGTTTCTTAAGGTGCATGATTTTTTCGAAAAAAATTTGGTGGGAAATTCAAACTCAACAAAATTTTAAAAATCTTTTCGAATTTTTTGTGTGATAAATCTCAAGTATTATCTCAGTCTATCTGCCACAGAATATTCAACTGAAGAGCTTTCATTGTAAAATTTTTTCTGATTTTCGAATTTCGTGGATCTTAGTGTAAAAAATTAAAAACTGTAATTTTCACGTATTCCAAATCCCGAGGCCCATTGATACCTAAATATATTCATATAATATAATTATATAAGTGTATTTATACATTATTGGAAACATTATGTATACAAAACGTATATATAAATTGTAACGGAAAAGATAAAATGATTCACTGAGAAAAATGTTTGGTTGACCGAAAAAAATTGGTTGTCCCAATCAAATTTGTTGGTTGATATAGAAGCAACTAAATCGTTTTGTGGAGCCAACCAAGATATTTTGTTGGAGCGTTTGGTTGAACCAACGAAAAAGTTTGGTAGGCACAACCAAATTTTTTTGTAGATTCAACAAATATACTTGGTTGAATCAACCAAATATGTGTTAATTCAACACAATGATTTTTTAGGCTGAACAAAAATTTTGTAGTTTTTACAGAATCGTTTTGTTGAACGAACCAAACTTTTGTAGATTTAACAGAATAGTTTTGTTGGTGCAATAATATTTTTTTTGAAGCAACAATTATTTTTTTGAGGGAAAATCTATTTTTTAAATAAAATATAGAATATTTTGTGTATGAGAAAAAACCTGCCAGGACAATTGAATTTTAGAATACTCGATGATAAGGTGAAAGAGTGGTTACTTAAGAGACGACTTTTAAAATCAAATCCATTTTTGAGAATTAATATAATCTTTGTCCTTGTAGATTTTTTCTCGCACAGAAAATATTTTAATTTATTTGCACATCAAAATAAAGAATTTATTGCCCTAAATTAAGAATTTACCATTATGAATAATGAAATTAGTGTCCATTATAATTGGCGAAAAAATAATCAGAACATACAATTTGTGTAAAGAATACTATTATTTATTTTTTTGAATATATTAGAGTTTACAATGCACACTTTTTAGTATCAAAGTACAAATGCATCTCCATTTACATTGTAAAGAATACATGAAGCCTGAACATAACACAAACTTTCGTTGAACAAACACCGCCTTTCTTGAGTAACTTTTATTCTATAAGCATTCATGTATGAGGAAAATTCCTCTATTTCTAGAGATTTAACTTCAAAATACATTTGACTTTTCTTGTCTAAGAAAACCACCTCTATTTTACAAATTTGCAAATTCTTACTTTGACGTGTAAGATAAATCTTTCAGACGATTCGGGAATCGATGGTTTCCAAAGTTTGGTTTTTGATCCCCTTATTCGACATTCAAGTGGACATAAACGAGAAATAATCTTTAAGAGCGTAAGATCATGAACATCTGCAAAAGAAATTTGATAAAAAACTCAAATTGTATTAAAAAATTTTCTGTTCTCATTTCTTCTCTAACTGGAAAACTTTCTGCTCAGTATTGTTCGATCTTGTGCCACGGCGAAATATTAAATCTTAAGTACTCAATCGCGGCCCTCCGTTCTACAAGTATTTATTTACAGTTATATATAAATGGGATTCAGGTATCATTGTATATCAGAAAAAATACTTTTCTAGCTAATGCAAAATAATTTGAATACAATATTTTCAATTATATTATAAAGTTTGTAAGACGAATTTTCTATATGAGGTTTGAAATCTTCTATAAATTTATGAAGAGTTTATGTATAAAGTTAATAGTATTTCGAAAACTTGAAGAGGTAAGAAAATATTTTTCAAAGAGCAGAACAAATGTTTTTCCCAAGTAACTTACTATCGTAGTTTTCATTATGTATGTTCTGCTCTACAAACTTATCATCAAGGCCAGATTCCCCACGTTTACACTTTCGAGGAACGATTTCGATTTCCCTTAAAATAAGCATTTCATTTCTGAGGCTATCCGGGATTTTATCTTTCGATATTTTTTGTTCAGGCCCTTCTCTTCTTGGCTCTACATGAGTCATAAGGAGCAAGGATAACTCTTCCTTTGAATGTGTTAAACGAAATTTGATGGATGTCCTAGAATAAAAACAATGAAATGATATTTTGCCAATAATTTTTCTTTTCTTTCATTATCTAGAAAATTATCTTTTTAATTTTATTCAACAAACAATTTAGTTTTCTAAGGTTCAATTTATCAGCGAAGAGGGTAGATTGCCCAAAAATTCCTTTTTCGTTGAAGATTCCTGTTCATTATGTGGATAAAGATTCTCTTAATTTACTTCACACAAATTTTCTCCACAGGAGTATCATCGGGTATTACAATAATTTCATTCTGCAGTACATTAAAATTCAAATCAATTCTTCCTTTTTTATTTTTAAACATCTAAATCCTGCTTTTTGATTTTATTGTTAATTGCATGAATCTCTTCAAAGTAAGTCATAGGAAGAATAATCCAATCCAAAAATTGTGAGAAAATACAGTTGCACATGTTTTTTTCGTGCACAAACTCCTCAAACTTTCTGCCGATCTGATGATTCTCGACAAATATCGACCGTAAGCTGAATATTACACTACCGCCGAAAATTGTCGATACGATCAGCGAAATCTATTTAAAATCACTTCTGATTTCAAAACGTGATTACTCGCTCAAAAAAAGAATAGGAAACTTTTTTTGAACATCGTTAGAAAGCTTAGCAAATTGCGCGCTGAACGAGTCCAAATAGAGTTAGTTTTGAACTTTTGAAGAGAATATACAACGTTAGAAGTTGAAAACAAACAAGAATTTCTCGAAATTTATATTTGTAATTCAACTTGTGACACGATCCATGTCTTGAGATCTTATCTTTAATTTGAGCCCATAAAACTTGCAAAATCTACACGGGTTCTCGAGATAAGTCTGAAAATGTCCAAGTCTCAAACTTCAATTTTCAGTCGGCGCTACTGCTGTCGACCGCGAAAGCTGTGATCGCCGAGAATTTCTCGGATTTTGTTTTTCATCTTCAACTCGTATTGTGACTCACTATACTTATGGAAACAACTGGAACTGCCAATAAAACTTCAAAAATATTCACGAGTTCTTAATATATGACATAAATATTCAAGCATATCTGCTTCGTGTTTCAGTCGGCGATCACCGCAAATGGCCAGCCTTGCTGCTAAAGCGACTGAAATTCGGCGCAGACACGCTTGGATATTTTTAGTCATATCTCGAGAACCCGTGAAGATTTTTGAAGTTTAATAGGCTTAAATTAAAGATAACACCTGAAATACTGTGTAGTGAGTGTGAGATTTTTGCTACAACTTTCCTAAGTGATGCCACAAGTTGAAGTCATGGTAGAAAATTCGAGAAATCCTTGCATTTTTTAAACTTCTCACGTAGTATATTCTCTTCAAAATATCAAAAATGTCTTTATTAGAGCTTATTCGACTTTTAATAGCACTTCTAATAGTACTTTCGCTGGTTGCACCGACAAATTCCAAAGGTAGTGTACTATGTAGCTCATGGTACATATTTTTCCAAAATCTTCAGACCGACAGAAAATTTAAGCAGTTAATTCACAAAAACGGAATGTGTAACTGTGAAAAATCAGGCCAGTTACGACGATCAAATTTTAAATCAATGTGAAACTAAATCAGATGAATAAATGAAGCTTAAAAAAAAATTCACATTGATAGCTCTCTGAGTGACTATTCTGTAATTTAAAAAACTGAGATATTACTTGAGTTTTATCAAACAAAAGAATTGGAAAAAAGATATTTGAAAATTTTCTTGAGTTTGCATTTCCGCCAAAAATTGTTCGAAAAAAGCGTGCATGTCAAGAGTAATTAAAAGAAGTCCCAAATTGACGTTACCCCCCCCCCCCCCTAACTTATCCAATATGTAGGTTAACGCTTTGAAATTCTGGAAAAATTTTGTTTGATTGTATGCTTTCAAATGGCTGACTCAGTATTTGATTCCCTTCCAAAGCATGTTTGTAATCCTTACCAGACTATATCCTTTTCCGAAAATAAATTAATTAAGTTTTTAGTCAAAATATTAATTTTTCACAACAAAAAAAAAACAATTTTTCAACAAAATAGTTTAATTCAAAACCACAAAGATGAATTTATATTTTGAAATAATAAATATTATTATTATTAATATTATTATCAACTAATAATCATAACTTTGCGAAATAATACTAAATTAATAAACAAATGAGGGATCATCTACACATTACGTACGTTTTTTCTTAAATTTCCGACCCTTTTCCTCCCATGTAGAATACCGTTTGATTTGATCGCCCCCCCCCCCCCCCCAAGTCTTACTCGGATATTAAAATTTAGAAAATAAAATGTATTGATAATAGTGAGTATTCAGTTTTACAAACGTACAATTTTATAATTTATTTAGCACCTAAAATATTGCGTAGTCCGACAATTTAATTTCAAAGAAAAATATCAAGTTTTTTACTAAATTCATATTTGTGACTCGAAAATTCGACAATTTGGTAATAACTCTAGTATTGGTGAACATTTTAACTACTTTAAAAAAATATTTTAGTTTTAAGATTCATTCTTTTAGTTAGAAATTCTTTTTTTTTTTTTGGTCAAAGAACTCAACTTTTTTTGTATAAACTTAATCATCTTGGTTGAAAATTTCCCAATTAGGATGGAAATGCATATATTTTGATGAAATTTCATATTTTTTGTTATATAATCCACTTTTTCTTGTGAAAAATACAACTGTATCAATAGAAATTAATCTGTTTTAGTCGAAGATTCAAGTCTTTTGTTGAAAAATCATGTTTTTAATTCAATTTAACTGTTTTCATTAAAATTTAAAATCCTTTCTGCTTCAATGTGAACTATTACATTCTTTGTTGAAAATTCATATTTATTAGGTTTAAAAACCAACTCATGGGTCGAAAGTTGAATTACTTATTGAAAATTCATTTTATTTATAAAGCTTCATAATTTTAGTAGAAAAATGATCTCTTGGGTTCAATTCATCACATTTTTTTTTTTTTTTTTGAAAATCAATAGATTGAACTAACAATTTGATCATTTTCTATGGAAATTTAACTATTTGGTGGAAAATAAACGTTTTTGTTGAAAAATCATATTTTGCGTCGAAATTTCAACTTTTTTGTGGAAAATTCTCTTTTTTTTAATTAGAAATTCAACAATTTGGTAGATAATTCAACTATTTTGTAGAAAATTCTGCTTTTTTGCAGGAGGTTTTTTTAACGAATTTTTTCAAATTAAATATTTTCAATTTTTAAGTTTTCAAATTAAAAGTTTCATTTTTGTAATAAAAAATCAACTATTCCATTTTGGGTCGAGAACTTTTTTTTTTGTTAAAAATTCAACTATTTGGTAGAAAATTTCTAAAGTTTGTTGGGAATTCAACTATTTAGTTAGGAATGTATGTATTTTATTAGAAATTGGTCCTGTTTAGTAGTAAGTGAATCTTCTTGGTTGAGAACTCAAATAGGTATTTGGTTACAAATTCAAGTATGTTGTCGAGAAGTTGCCTTTTTCAATGAAAAATTAATATTTTTTGCCAAACATCCATATTTTTGTTTGATAATTCAATTATTCGGTTGTAACTCAACTGTAAAAAAATCATTGGTAATTGAAAATTATTCTTCATTGGCAGTATTTTTTTTTTGTGGCAAGATTCAACTGTTGGGTTGAAAATGCCTCTATGACGATTGAGGATACAACTCTTGGGTGGAACTTCATCATTTTTCAATTGAACTCTTTTTGATTTAAAATAAAAAATTTCTCTTGGTCGAAATATCAAGTATTACATTTTTTTGGTAAATATTCATCTTTTTTGGTTGAAAGTCGAGCTTTTCATCAATTCATAAAAATCAGTAAGATTTTACAGACCCCCGCCTTATCCAAATTGTCATCCCTTGTTTCTGCATGGACCCTAATAAATTTAAAAACAACATTAATTCAATTTTTCAATTTGATTTATTATTATACTTCGAACTTAGCCGTCTTTATACAGTACAAATATGACTCATTAACTTTTATAGAGTTATTTCCGAACACTTCTGTCAGAAAGCTGTTTTTCCCCAAGCAATTTGCAATTACGCCGTGATGTCACCATGAGTAATACATCCGAAACCATTCAGCGTTCTTATTTCGCAATCAGCGATTCATTAGCAAGAACGCTCGTACATTTGGACAACCTGTAGGAGGTTGGTGCCTCAAAGCATCGCTAACGAGCTAATTATCACTTTGCCTTCTCCCCCCCCCCCCCTCTCTCTCTCTCTCACCACCTTCTGGCTTTAACTGAATTTCTCTCTGTGTCCAATACCTGTTTAAAAATTGTGTTGCCACTTAACCTGACCTGTCATCAAGTTGAACGTAGCGAAAAAATTGGTGTTACCAGACAAGCAATCTGTTTGTAAAATAGCACCCAGCTAACTTAATTGGACGCAGTTTTTTTCCGGTCTATTCGTTTTTTAAAAAGTGAGCAAGGCGACTTTCAAATGAAGTGCGCTCCCTGAAAAATAGACAACTAAACTGTTCCCAGGCGCGATTTCGAAAGAGTGACCCGGGAAGGAGGGTGTCGGAAAATTATATACAGATGGAGAACTATGACTAATTAATTGGCCAATTGTTTTATATGTCATTTTACACATTTAATATTATTAGAAGTCAAATTCTCAATATAAATTTTTCAGAGTGGCCTCTAGTAACAGAAACAAGTTTCTTGTTATTTTCCGGTTACCAAACATTTTTCCAAGCCATAAAAATAAAAAAAAATTAAACTTTCATACCTGAACAAATTTTCAAATTAAATATTGAATACTTAGCAAGAACTCTTTTACCCGTGTGGAAATAATTTCTGGCTGACTGGAATTATCCTAGCGCCAATACTGGATTATTCGTGGCTGTCTATTTACGCCAGACTAGCTCGGCGGTCTTTTGGCGCTATCTATACTTACTAGATAGAAAATTCCATCACGCAGTTCTGTCCAGACCCACTAATGTCGCTAGCTAGAATTCAAAATCGTATCAATATAGAAATTCTGTCTAAAATCTAGCTTGAATCTAGAAAGTGGTACTATTTGGACTTAGAAAAAGCAGGCATCAACGAGCAACTTGAAGTTTCACCAGTCTTGCGAACGTTGCTGCAGTGCACAAATCGAAAGAAATAGAAATAATTACATTGCCCATGTTGTCAGTGCTGTACCGTGTTGTCATTGGAGAATTTGTAATTTAATTCATCATTAGTTAAGTATTTCATTTATAAATATTGTTTTAAATCATTATTAATTATGAATCGAACTGATTTATGCATATATGTATAAAATTATACAGCTTATATTTGGTACAATCCTCGAAATTGGTAGAATTATTTCCTAGCCTAAAAATTTATACTATAGTCCCTGAGAAATGAAATGAACATAAAATTTTTATTATTAACTGTTAAATTTTAACTTGCTAATTAATTTAAAAATAGAAGGAAAATAAAACTAATATTTAGGAATTTATTTTATTTTTAGCCGTGCATGAGCTTATAGTTACTTGCTGCTCTTGCTGACACAGCATAATTGGCCTGACACTACATTGCGTATTGACGAAATATCGAATAATAGTCAAAGTTTGAATTTGAGTAAGTAACTTTCTCGTTCTTATTACATATATATATTCGGGTGGGCCAACAAAAATTTTTGATTTTTTTTCCTTAGATACCATGAAAATATTGTCATAAATGACGAAAAAAAATTCAGGTGAAGCTTGAGCTCTGAATATTAATATTAAGAGGTGGCGATTTGTGATTTTTGATTTCCCATTTAAATAACACAGGAATTTTTTAAAAAAATTTTTCGATCTTTAATTCGTTTGAACAAATAATTATCTAGTGAAAACAAAAACTTATTCTCGTAGAGAATTTAACGATCTACAAAAAATGTCTGATATGATTTTTTGCTAAGTCGACTCATTCAAAAGTTATGGCAGATTGAAAATTAAAAAAATACTTTTTCATTAAACTTCCATCAGACTTTTAATCTCAAAGAGCTCAAAAGCATTGAACAGCTTTATTTTTGAGCTCAGAGAGCTCAAAATAACACAAAAATTGAATTTTCGAGCTCGAAGAGCTCAAAAACATCGCAACCAGCGGCTAAATTGCAAACTTTCAATGACTGAAATTAGCGGGAAGTTGCAGGGATGGCCTTTAGGCCAACCATTTTCCACATTTTTTTTTCAAGTCATTATTCAGGTAAACTAAAGTTCAGGTTTTTTTTAAAATTAAGTTTCCTCGAATAACTTTTGAAAGAGTCGACTTACCAAAAAATCATATTCGACATTTTTCGTAGATCGTTAAATTCTCTACAAGAATAAGTTTTCGTTTTTACTAGACAATTATTCGTTCAAACGCATTAAAAATAGAAAAAATATATATAAAAAATTCCTGCGTTATTTAAATGGGAAATCAGAAATCACAAATCGTCACCTCTTAATGTTAATATTAAGAGCTCAAGCTTCACCAGATTTTTTTGTTTTTCATTTCTGACAATATTTTCATGGTATCTAAAGTGTTCAATGGTTTTGAGCTCTTTGAGATCAAAAGTCTGATGGAAGTTTAATGAAAAAGTATTTTTTAAATTTTCAATCTACCATAACTTTTGAATGAGTCGACTTAGCAAAAAATCATATTGGAAGTTTTTTCGTAGATCGTTAAATTCTCTACAAGAATAAGTTTATGTTTTCACTAGGCAATTATTCGTTCAAACGCACTAAAAATCGAAAAAAAATTGAACAAAATTCCTGTGTTATTTAAATGGGAAATCACAAATCGCCACCTCTTAATATTAATATTCAGAGCTCAAGCTTCACCAGAATTTTTTTTCGTCATTTCTGACAATATTTTTATGGTATCTAAGGAAAAAAAAAATTAAAAGTTTTTTTTTTATATATAAAATTATCAAAAGTACGTTATTTGATTGAGTTAAATGCACTTTTTTTGTTGAAAAATTTGAGAATCTGGAATCTGAAATTTCTTCAGCTCAGTCCAAAGAAACATGGTTGTGTTATTTTTTTATGGGAAGTATTTCGCCGTCATTTAAAAAAATATATATATTCTTTTTCAATTTTTAAATCCAAAACCCGAACAGAAAATATTAACCGATTTCCAATTTGTTTCGAATTTTTTTCGGACGCCAACCCAAAAGTTGTTTACACTGGACCGAACGAATTGATTTAATTTTAGCATTTTCACTCCGCCCTATTAAACGTGCAGTATTTTAGTTTTAATTAATTATTTATTCCCATACTTGCTGGCCAACGAAATATTTTGGCATTTCAGTGAATAAAATATTTCTAAGACAATCAACCACTTATTTTTCCTGACTAATAATGTTACACTTCTTATATTATATTTTGCATTTTTGATTAAATTCCATTCAGGTACCTTCGTAGATTAATTATACGAAGTTCTATACTATTTTTGAAATCGAACTTTTCTCTGTGATCAAATAATTTTCATCTTAATCCGAAGAGACGTAAGAAGCCATAGGAACAGAAGAGCTTGCGTGAAGAAATGCATGGACGTGAAGGAAGCTAGAGTAGTATGCCAGGACAGAAATGTGTGGCGACAAATAGTTTGTAAACAGAGTGACAATAGTGTGAATGGCGCCTGAAACAGAGACTTTGGATACTAATGGGCCCAAGTGGGGAACCATACATAACAATTTTGTGAGGTTCCTCACTTGGGGTGATCGCTAGAGAGATTGATCAGCAACCTGGGTCGGAGCAGTGTTGCGGAATGAACGTGTCATCTAAATAAATGACACGAGAATTCCAGATCGATCTAAAACACCTATCCCTAACACCTATAAAACTCCTATATACCTTATGCCCATATACCAACCTACTCTATACCTATTCACCTGTTTACTATTCCCCAACCGAGCAAGTCACGCCTACCCCGAAAGGGAAATGGCTTAATGGTATAATGATAAAAAAAAATGCAGGTGGAAGAGAGAGGCCTCTAATTGACCATGAAATCATTGAAAATGTCGCTCCGACTAACAGAGAGAGAATTTCATCACGCCTTGGGACCAGCTTTAACAAAAGCTGTCGATTGGGACATGTATCGAGCGTTGAGATTTAAAAAAATTAAATTGGAAGACGTAACTGTTATAGTTATTGATCATAATGCCGGAATGCTTGAATAAATATGTTAAATGACAATAAGCTATATTCCAATTTTTTCAGAAATCTGGAATTTATTTATATTCTCAATACAGCTCACAGTGACATTTTGTCAGAAATTGTATAGTGATTAAAAAGCAATATTAAATTTACTATCTAGGTTGCATCCAGGTCTGCTAGATTTGGCTAGATTCGCTAGAACGCGTCAGTACAGCCGGCTTAAATAGCGGCTGGTCGATTGGAGCGTTACATTTGCGCACCGCCCCAGCACAGTTACACGAGATAGCGCCAGTATAGACTCGTGGCGGTCTAGACTGGAACGGCCTAGCGCCATGAATTATTTCCACACGGGTAAATTTAAAGTGATTACAAAAAGAATTAAATCACTTTTAATTTATAGATTTATCAAACAATTGTATTCGACTTGAAGAACCTGACTAAGAAGTGTGGAAGTTTTTCGGACTATTGGTCTGACCGTAGTCAGGAAAACTTCCACACTTCTTATTAACTTCTACCCTGGCTGACACAAATAACACCTATTATTATTGAAGAATATATGTTTGAGGTTCTTTACATTGAATATCTTCAGGTTGAAAAATGGAAATTATGATTTATTCATAAAAATTAGAGTTTATAAGCAGATTGAGATTCAGTAACCGACTCGGCTGGGTCTGGTTAATCATAAAACCTGTTCCACACAAGTTTTTTCAAAAAAGATCAAAAGATTTAAAATGTTTCCAAAGATTTAAAAGGGTTTCAGGCAATTTCGAGGGATTTGAGAAATTGCAAAAAATGTCAGCAAATTGTAAGGGAGTTAATTGAATCTCTTTTTTCTATAAAATTTTCTACATATTTGAAACATATTTTCTACCAAATACATGAAGTTTTAACTAGAAAAGGTGAATTTTGTATTTAAAATATCAATTTTCAAGTAAAAGTATATTACTTACATTCTTATTCTGAAAAATTATTTTGGAAAAACAAATTTTCAACATATTAGTGAAATTTGAACCAAACAGATATAAGTTCAACTAAAATAATAAATCTTCAAGAAATAAACGAATGTTACAAAATTTTTATAAAAACAAAAATAGATGAATTTTCTTATGTGGCTCTTTTATTCCAGTTCGCATTTAAGCAAAAAAACGAGAATAAGGGTAAGTTCACAGAAAATAGAAAAAACAAGAAGAATTATATGAAAAATGAGAAAAGACAAAAAATATCTTCAGGCTGAAGAAGTTGACATGTTATTTATTTGTAAAAATTAGGGTTCATAAGATGTCTGGGATTCACTAAGCAACCCGGTGAAATATACAATTTTTTTGAAAAATTGTAAGAGATTAAAAAGATTTCTAGGGTTTCGAAAGGATGTCAACAAATTTCAAGAGAATACATAGAATCTCCAAGGATTTTAATTATTTTTAAGAATTTCCAAAGCTCTTAAGCGGTTTGAGGAATTTTGAAAGATTTTAAAGATTTTGCGGTAGTCCAAGGGATTACACAAAAATTAATTAAGGGATTTAATATTAATTCAAAGATTTCAAGGTGTTTTCATAGATCAAAGTAAAATTTATGACATTGCAAAGAATTTCCTAAATTTTATTAGAATTTTGTAAGATTTCATAGGATTTAAAAGGTTTTATAGTATTTTTATTGAATCCAGGGTACCTCAGGGAATGTTAGCGATCATAAAGTGTTTTTATGGGATGATTTAAAATGTTTTTCAACGGATTTCAACAGATATAACAAAAATTATGAACGTTTTATAATATTTATATAAAAAGCAAAGAATTTCACAAGAATTCAGGTATTTCATAGGATTTGAAAAATCAAAGACAATTTCAAATATTCCAATTACTTTGCGGTGACAAAGAACTTCCTCAAATTTCAAAAGATTTGAAACGAGTTTACAGGCGTTACAAATTTTAGGATATTGAAAAATATTTCAAGGGATTGCAGAGATTCACCAGGCTTACATTGATTCTAAGAAAATTTAAAGAATTTCACGATATTTCTGAAGATTGCAATCATTCTAAGGGATTTCTAATCATTTCATCAGATTTTAAGTAACTTCATGTGATTTCAACGGATTTTATAATATAACAACGAATATCAAAAAATTTATTCATAAGAATTGATGGATTTTAAAGAATTTTAAACATTTGAAAATATTCCCAGATATTTTAGGACATTTGGAAAAATTGTAAGCAATTTTTAAGGATTCCAACGAATTCATGGAATTTCCGAAAATTTTAATTGTTTCAAGGAATTTTCAAATGACTTCAAGGGACTTCAGAGAATGTTAGAGCTTTCAAAGAATTTGCATAAGATGATTCCATGTGATTTTTTCAGGATTTAGATAGATATAAAAAATTCAATACATTTGATAATATTTCTATAAATTGCAAATAGCATTTCGTAGGATTTTGAAGACTTGATGATAATTTAAAATATTTCGGTAAATAGGCGGTTTTCAAGAATTCCCTTTAATTTCGAAAGACTTGAAAGGACTGTAGTGCTTTATGAGATTTTTGGATATTAAAAGATATTCTGAAGGATTTTAAAGGATGTCCTATATTTACAAATATTTTAAAGGAGTTTTTAAGGAATTTCCAAAAAAATCGAAAAATTCAAAGGAATTTTTGAGAATTTTCATGTTTTTAAGAAATTCAAAAATGTGAAATGCGGTTTTGAATGATTTCCTTAAATTTCGCAGGATTTAGAATAATTTTATAGGACGGATGAGGTTTTAGGCTCAGTTTTAGGATATTCAAAAAGATTCCAAGGAAATTTGAAAGGATTTTGAAGTCTTCAGGTGTTCATCAATTACCAGTACTTTATGGAATTTCACGAGTTTTCAAGAGATTTCATTGGATTCCGACTGAAATTGAAGATTTCAAGTGATTTCATGATATTTAAAAAGATATCAAAATAAATTTCATACGCTTCCAGGATTTTTTATTGGGTTCAAATTTGATCAATTTTAAGGACTAAATTTTATAAATTTATCTTGAAAAAACTAACGAAACGAACTAAATATTAAAACATTAATAAAGTACCTCATTTAGTATTTAGAAATGAAGAATCTTCAAAACAAATGATAGCGAATTTAAACTCTCGAAGCTCAACATCTTTAGTTTCAAGACCTCAAAAATGGCGCTATTTTATTGCACATTCAAAACTATAATTTAAAAATGAAATTATAGAAATTTTAAAGATAATAATACATATTAAGAGGCATGATATTATATAATATCAAATAAAATTGAAAGTAATTGAATTTAAAAAAATCATATCACACTAAATCCCCGAGATATTATTTATCTGAAGTTAGATAAAAAAGCTGCGAACAATTGAAAACCACAACTGTCCGAAGGCAGATAATTTTTATCACGAGGTGAATAAAAATTATTTGTCGTCGGGTAATTGAAGTTTTCAATTGTTTGCAGCGTTTGTATCCAGCTTCAGATAAATAATATCTTGTGGCTTTACTGTGATTATTTCTAATTTCAAGTTACAAAAAAATTAATTCGAGCTTATCTGAACCATCAAAAATTAAACACTTCTGAACTTGGTATAAAATTTATGTATTCTGAAATTAGGATCATAAAACTGGATCATTAAAAATTAATAATTTCCAAATGGAGCATCACGCTCTCAAAATTCATCATTTTACTCAGCAAAACTGACGTATGTTGTAATAAATTGTCACATTGACGAGCGGAAACATAGGAGCTTGAATTTGGACAGAGTGAATGAATACATTTTTATATTATTATAATTATATAATCTTTTACAATCTTCTGAATATTTATAATCTCTATAACTTTCATCCATTTCCCAATGAAAAAAAAGTAAGGATAAGTCAGAAAATCCTGGGGAGCGGCGCCTGACTGATTATTATTGCAAGCTGTAGACAAAATTGTTTAATGAAAGTTAAAAAAGGTGTATTATTCTGCACACGTTATTTTTTCGTGAATTTTAGACGAATCTTCCAATAAACAACTCATAATGAAAAGGGATTAAAGGCTGAAATTCTGTTCGAAAAAAGATTAATTATTCCTAAATTGGTTTTAATTTTAAATCATACTTTTTAAAGATCAAAAATTTAATTCAAAAGGTTTTGAAGAAAATGCACACTGCAAAGGCCAAAAAATGTTGAAGCGATCAAGAATTATCTAATCATTTAAGAGCTGTAGAATATTTATTCTCTTTGGTTTTGAACATAATATTTCAAGTAGAAAGAAGTTTTATATATTTGAAGAGTTCTCTTCTAAAAATCTCTCTATTCTATTATTATGAATGGTTTCCTGAATTTAAACAAAAATATCGCAAAAAACATTCAAATTCTGAAAGTTATATGATTTTACACTTATGAATTTTATATCTAGTGATATCTTTCATAAAATAAGAGGTCGTCCAGAAACTACGTGACCAACTTTGGGCCCAAAACTAGCCCAAAATTCCTCTCAAAACAGGGGAAATAGGGGAATAAATACGTTCAAATAAAATTAATACAGATACCATATTAATGAATGTATCTTTTTAGCGGTATATAATAAATAATTAATTTTATTTATATAATATATATAATTAAATATCAAATTCAATAGGAAATATTTTGAATTCCTAATATTGAATTTTAAAAAAGTGATGAATTTTTAACGCAAAAATAGGAATTTTAACTTTCGAGAAGACGAATTTTGAACTAAAAAGTTGATTTTAATCCAAGAAAGATAAATTTTTGAGCAGGAAAAGTGACTTTTCTATCACAAAATATACACTTGCAACACAAAAGAACGAATTCCCAACAAAATAGTTGAATTTTTGAGAAAGTAGTTCAGTTTTCAAACAAAAAAGATTAAAATGCAATCGGAAGCAGTTGAATTTTCCACCAAAAAATACGAATTTCTCATAAGAATGTTAAGTTTTCCACCCGAAAAGTTGACGTTTCCAACATGATGAATTTCAAACCAACTAGTTGAATTTTCAACTAAAAAAATATATTTTTCGAACTAAAAACCGAACTCTCAAATTTTCTTTTTGAAAAATTAATTTTCAACAAGAACGAAATTTCAACCAGTCGGATTTAACAAAAAAAAAATTCTTAACCATATAGTTGCATCCTCAGCAAAATGGTGAATTTTCAATAAGCAATCTTAATTTTCTGAATAAGAAGACGAATTTCCAACACAAAACATGAATTTTCTACCAAAGATGAATTATCTACAAAACAGTTAATTCTGCAAACCGAAAATATGATTTTTCAACAAAAAAGTCAATTTTTTACCAAATTGTTGAAAATTCATAGAAATTGTTAAATTTTCAACAAAATAGATGAACTTTCAACCAAAAATATGAACTTTCAACAAAAAGCTGATTTTCAACCAAATAGCTTCATACTGTACCAAACTGTTACGTTTTCAAGCCAAGAAGACGATTTTTTTACGAAACAGTTCAATTTTTGACCTATCAACATATGATTTCCAACTAAGATGACGAATCTTCAGTCGGCGTTATTTCAACATTCAACACAAAGCATGATTTTTCAACCAATAAGGTTAATTTTCTAAAAATGGGATAATTAAATTTTTAACCAAAGAGATGAATCTTCAACCAAAAAAGTATATTTCCAAAGAGTAGTTCTCCAAACTAGTTGAATTTTTGACCAAAAAAGATGACTTATTAAGAAAATAGTTGCATTTTGAACCAATTTTAGTTCACATGCAAGTAAAAAAACGAGAAAAAGGGTAGGTTGATTGAAAAAGGAAAATATGACAACCATTCAGTGTTTAAAAAGTGTTATTTCTCTTAGAAATAAAAATATCACAAACCCAAAACTCCTTGACGTAAATTATTCAATGATATTATTTTTACATTAAAAGTCATTCAAAATAGAAAGTATCGAAAAAAGAATAAGATTTGGAACATCCAAAAATTTGAAAAATAGTTTTACATAAGGTTAAAATTCAAAGGCCTTCAAATTTGGAAAACTTCCAGATTGGAAAGCATCCAAAATTTTCCAGCATCGATAATTTAAATTCTTCAATTGAGAATACATCGAGAATGAACATTTTCGAAATTGGAAATCGCCTGTACTTTCGAATTGTGAAAATATTGAAATCGTAAATGATCTAAATATATGAGGATTGAATTCTGGATATAACTTATTTATAATATTAAAAAGTGATACAACTGCACACAATTTAAAGTGCTCAAATTTATAAGCACGGAAAATGTAACCTTTCGAAATTAGAAAAACACTTAGAAATATAAGCATTTCAATTGAGTATTATTTTTGAAATCAGAGTGGCTATCATTCTCATTCAACATCAATTTCAAAGCATCCAGGTTGAGAATCTTTGTACTTCCTTGAAAGTCTCAGATTTATTAGAACACTTGAAGTGTCAAAAATGTATTTGTTTAAGATTTTGAAACTTTTGGATGTGAAATATTTGCAGAGTTAATTAAAGTTTACACATTTCAACTGTAATATAAATCCAAACATTTAAATTCGAAAATTTACAACAAGAAGCTTTCAAATACCACAGCGCTTAAAATTTGCATACGACGAAACTTTTGAGCCATATTACATAATTCCAAACTCTGAGACTATAAATTTGCACATCGTAAAAACGTATTTAATATTTCAAGTTTGAAGATTCAGAACTCATAAAAGCCTTCATGTGGAAAATGGAAATGTTGAACCTTCAATTTTCCATCATTGCTAAACTATGTAACTTTTATCTTTAAATTACTAAAAGCTTCTCTTCTGTCCTGAATTTTGTAATAATATTAACCGTTCTAAGGGCACATGTACTAATTACTAGTAGCGTAATTAAGGGACGACCACCAATTACGGAATTAAATTTTAATGAAACATACGTTTAAGAAAGAGAGTATAAAAGTGCAACAAGACAAGATAGGTACGAAAAAAACGAGGAAAAATTAAGGATTTCAGACAAGTGAATCAGGAACAAAGAACTAAATTAATTTTTATTCATTTTAAATTCGTATTTCTCATTTGATGTTTGATATCTCTATGAAGGAAACTGAAGAAAACTTAATGGACTTCTTTTTTAATATTTGATTACTTAAAATATCAGTATGAAGCAAGAAAATTGTTTTGAACTACCTGAAAGAATTTTTTCATTTTGCCTCAGGCAATCTCATTTTCTGCAACGTGGATAGATGGTTCAAAAGAATGTTCTGACTGCTACTGCTGAAATATATGTAAGGAAAACATGATTGCTTTAGTGGAATTATAATTTTAAGGGCTGCGGAAATTTATCGAACTCTCAAAATGAAAAATAATTAACAAGTCTCCGTATACAGTATACAAAAACAAGAAAAAATGTTTTTGAAATATCACATTGAATCTAAAAGAACCATGACCATTTTATATCTCATTCAAGAGAAAATGGAATAACGAACAGGAACCTACTTCTCTTTTGCTACCGTTATTAAAAAAATGTACTTACTTTCTACCAATCCTCGTTTTGTAAGTGGGGAAACCTCGTGCCATAATAATTGGAACATCTTATCTCGTAACCAATGTCTACATTCTCTTTTTAAGAATTATAATAATTATTATTAAAGCCCTCTTTCAGATTTTCCTACGTAATCTGTAACTTCATTATTGTACAAAAAAATGTTTTATACCATTAGATTGCATTCATTTGTTCTTTCCGAGCTTTTCTAAAAACCAGTAGTTTATCTTGTAATTTGTACACTCACCCTACATCCTTTTCTAGAAAATATTCTTCTATAAAATTTGCATGAGTAACAATGAAAAAATAATTTAAAAAAAACCGGCTTTAAATATGATTCTATAAGATTAAAATGGGAAAATGTTTGTTCGCACGAAAGCGAGATTCACATTTTTGGGTTGTAAACTTAGTTTGCGGGAGATTATTACAATTTATTGCGGAGTCTACAAAAAATAATTTTCGCTAACTTACTTAAATTTCGACAAGCCCCAAAAATTCCACTGAAAACTGAAATTGACAATCTTAAGCAAAGGTGAGACATGTAAGATCTATTTGTTTATTTTCGCCATCAATTATTTTTATTCGACAAATGAAATATTCCAAAGAATTTTTTAACTAATAAATTTGATACTTTCACGATGATTCATTATAATAAATTTAAATTTTAAAGATTTTTCGGGTTTCAATCGTGTGCGAAACTATGAATGTTGCCGACGTTTCGTGAACATTGCAGTTCACTTCTTCAGGGCTGACCTGAAACTGAAGTTTCAGGTTATGTTGTTTTTATATATGTATTCTCTACGATGCCTGTGATTGGCCAGAGTGTCCCATGGTGGGGACTGCTTGAACTTGATTGGCCAATCAAGTCTTTTTTAAAAAACCCGGGAGGACGGAAAGCCAAATCGGATTGGTATTATATCCATTGTCCCTATTGATGTTATTAGGGTGTTTCAAGATTTCGATTGCTTCTCTACGTTTTCTTGGAAATTTATTGTACGTTTTGGCAATGACGGTTGTTTGGTCAAATAAAATACTATGTCCTGTTTCGATATGATGCTCAGCTACTGCTGATTGTGTGAAATGTTTTAGCCTAACTTTACTCTCATGTTCCTTTACACGTTGACTTACCGCCCTCCCGGTTTCTCCAATATAGACTTTACCACAAGAACAAGGGATTTGATATACTCCCGGATCACTGAAAGGTTCTTTTTTATCTTTAGGGTTGTTTAGAAGTTGTCCTATTTTTGCAGGTGGTTTAAATATAGTTTGGATGGTGTTTGTTGAGAATTCTTCCTATTTGTTCCGTGATACCTTGAATGTAGGGTAGGATGGTGGTTGTTTTTCTCTCTCTTTCTTTAGTAGATTGTGTTGACTTATTTTCCTGAGTGCATTTTCTTATTGCTTTATTAATTTGTTTGTTTGTGTAATCGTTTTGTATTAGGATTTGTTTAACATTTTGTAATTCCTTTTGTAAGTTATCTTTATCTGTTATGGAGACAGCTCTATATACGAGGGAATTGATGACCGATTGCTTTTGAGATGGGTGGTGGTGGGAGGAGGCATGCAGGTATCTGTTTGTATGCGTAGGTTTTCTGTAAACTTCATGTCCTAATGTGTTATCAGATCTTTTATAAACTAGTACGTCCAAGAAAGGTAATTTTCCGTTTTGTTCAATTTCCATAGTGAACTTGATATTAGGGTGTATTTGATTGATGAAATCGAAAAATTTGTTTAGTTCGTCTAGTCCGTGTCTCCAGATGACAAAAGTGTCGTCAACGTAACGGCACCAGAATTTCGGTTTAAGCTTGGATTTGTTAAAGATTTTAGTTTCTAAATTTTCCATAAAAATGTTGGCTATTACAGGTGAGATTGGAGATCCCATTGCTGCTCCTGAGGTTTGTTCGTAAAATTGGTTATTGAAAGAGAAATAGGTATTAGTGAGACAGTGTTCTATTAAAGGTGTGAGATTGGAGGGGAAGTTTGTAAAGGATTTAATAATATCGATTGTATCAGAGATTGGTACTTTTGTAAAGAGAGATACTACGTCGAAACTTACTAGGATGTCTTGGGGTTGAATGTGAATTTGTTGTATTTTTCTGATGAAGTCAAAAGAGTTTTGGATGTGTGTGATAGAGTTTCCTGTGAAAGGCTTAAGTTTTTTGGCGAGGAAGCGTGCTAGGTTGTAAGTTGGAGAGTTTATTGCGCTGACTATCGGTCTGAGTGGGATGTTGTTTTTGTGAATTTTTGGAAGTCCGTAAAGTTTTGGAGAAATTTTGGTTTTAATTTAGATATTGTATCGCTGTCAAGATTTGAGTCTTTTAGGAGGTTTTGTGTTTTTCTGGTTATTGTTTTTGTGGGGATTAGCCAATCAAGTTCAAGCAGTCCCCACCATGGGGCACTCTGGCCAATCACAGGCATCGTAGAGAATACATATATAAGAACAACATAACCTGAAACTTCAGTTTCAGGTCAGCCCTGAAGAAGTGAACTGCAATGTTCACGAAACGTCGGCAACATTCATAGTTTCGCACACGATTGAAACCCGAAAAATCTTTAAATTTTAAATTTAAATTTATTTTAATTTTTTAACTAATTTTCAGTTGTTTGATTTTCATTTGTTTGATTTTTATTTGTTTGCTTTTTTCCCCTACCTAACTCTTCAAAAGGAAACTTTGTGGCTTCAATCGGACAATTAGTCATTTATAGGGAAACTGATCTTTGTTTAAAAATTATCAATTGTTTAAAAATTGAATTATTATTTACTTTCAACTTTTTCCTAAAGAGGCGTAGAAAATGCTAGTGTTTATGAATTTGGTGAATATTGTCGCTCATCATTAATAAATATCTGCCTTACTCAAATATTACCAAACCATTATCTAACATAGTTATATTTGTTCAAATAATGTTTTTTCATTTAGAACATTTTGTTCTGAAAGAAATGTTTGAAATTTATCTTTATCTGTAATTATTGCGGTATTTTGTGATGTGAAGAGCAAAATTTTTTCTTGAAACCATTATCAAATTCTTCAAACAACTGATTTATCTTAATTTTACATTTTTATATAAATGAGATAAAAAAATCTGATTCTTTTTTAATTTGATTATTTGTGTCGCTTATTGTTCAATATTGAAATGCTATACAAATTTACAAATATATGATATTTGCTTGAACCAGTTTTTCTATATGGATCATTAAAACTTGAAAAAACAACTAACTTTCAGTTTGCAGACGACCAATACTCATTAGCCTGTGGGGGTGATTTGAAGAAAAAACTGAAGCAATAATTTAAGAACGACAAAAATCATTGTAATTTTTATAGAATTAAATCTTAATTTCAACTTTTCACAACCAATGTGAAAAATTTGTTTCAGAAAATATTAATTATTTGAAAATTTATATAAAATTGTAATATTTGATGATAAGCGACACACTTAACCAAATTTAGAAAAAAGTCTGATTTTTTCTCTCGAATTACAGCATAGGTTACCAAAAAAGATAAACTTCGAATATTTTTTCTCCAAAAAAAGTTTTTAAACAGAAAAATTATTCGAAAATGCATATTTTGTAAATAATATTGTAGTCGTATCTAGATGACGTAGACATTCAATAATGAGCCACAAATTCAACTAAATAAAAAAGAAATCAGGGGTTTTTAACGTTTTAAGAAAAAATTACAAGTACACAAAAATGAATTGCCTCAACCATTAATATATCCTTGAAACTAATAAAAATCTTTCTATCAATAACTAATTGTCCAGCTAAACGTAAAAAAAGTACGTTTTCATGAGCTAGTAGTAAAAATAATCATTTGAACAAATTGTATTTGTTTAAACAATTTGGAAATTAGTTCATAAATGCTTATAAGCTGTTCACCTGTCGAATGAATATAATTTATGGAAAAAAGGGAAAAACAGAGCTTATGTGCGTCAATTTTGCGAAAAATTGTAAATTTTAGTTTTTTTCCACGTCAATCTAATGAGAGTTTCTGGGCTTTTGCAGGACGTCCTAATATTAACCGTTCCGGCCCAAACATGGGGGAAATTTTTTTCGAAAACCTCACGAAATGTGAGGTGACATACCCTCTATTCATGAAAAAAATTTCAACATGTTTGATTTTTGACCAATCTGTTACACATAAACGTTAGGTTTCCACTCTATGTGTGTATTACCCGCCCCCACACATGGAAAGTTGAAAAGGTCAATAATTGTGAATAAATTTCCGCTTACATTATTTTCAGTTGAAAATAATTTGTGATGAATTAAAAAAATGTCAGTATCAATTCAACCAGTTTGAGAATTATATTAAGTAGTTAACCTTATTATTACGGACGAAATGTCTGATACTCCTTTCTCCGGAATAGAAATATATGCAAGAAAAAAAATTTTAATTCTTGAATATATGCCAAAGTAGAAAATTATGATTCTTGAAGATATGCATATTTTATTTTATATGAATGTATTAATTATAATACTGATATTATATAGGTATATGAAATATTGTGTTATAGAAAAAGGCAATTAGTGGATTAAAAATCGCAGTTCAGTAGTTCAACATAAATCCGCGTACATGCATATACATGCATTCATGCAAATACAGGATTTCCTTTTTTTGAAGTCGCTTAACAAGTATTCTTAGAAAGAGAATAAAATTTCATAAAATGTGAAAACAGCATTCCTTTCATGTCCCTTTAAAAATCCGCAGTAGGGTGTGAATACGTTGTTCCTTCTCGTGCGAGTGAAAGAACGTGATGCCAGTTTCCACTGCAATATGTTTGAAAATTGTTTTACCCGGTGTGGGATGAAGATAAAAATGCTTGAACCTCTTCGGATCTTCAACCTCCTGGCGCTTTTCTCCCCAGCCCCTGGGAGCTCAGCGAAGTAACTTTTGCAGGATGTGATGTGGAAAATTGGATTCAAGTTTGGTTAGGAGTGTAGGGAAAACTGGAGTAGAGGGAAAGAGAAGCAAACTGAGACAGACAGAACGACGGGAAAACGACGTTCACAAGACAAGACTCTCTTATTGCACGTGCATTCACTGCCAAGATTGTGTTCAACTATCACAGTTGTGCTCAAGAATCCAGTGCTAGACATTAGCCATTTTATACCTAAAACTCTGAAATGCTTTGAAAAGGGCAATGTCATATTATGTCACTTCTCGCCCAGCTTAAACCAATTTTCACTTAAATGTGCTTGTCTGTCCATGTTTCCTGGGAAATTTTTTCTTAATAGTTTCAGATCATTTTAGGCCTGAAATTTAAAAAATCGTTAGGCTCCTTTTAAAAATAATTAATTTTTAAGGTCGTACCCTTTTCCAAGGTGGAAAGGTGAGTGCAAATTATGGAAGGGAAGTCGTGGGCTTGAGGGGAAATGAGTTTAGGTGAAGTAGGGGAAGTAGGGCAAGTAGGGCAAATAAGGGAAAATGATAAGAGTGAGAGTAGGAAAAGTAAGGGAGAGTCGTAGAACTTTCGGGAAACGATAGGAGGTGAACTAGGGGGAGTAAGGAGTAATGAGCGGGGGAGATGTAGGAGAAGTGAGTTTAATTGAGTAGAAGTAGGACAAATGTTCAGAAATGAGGGTGAGTAGGGGGAGGGAGACGCAAGGGCTAAGGAAGAGAAGTAGGGAAGGGGTTGTTAACTGGGGAGGCGAGGAGAGGAAAAAGTAGTGGAGGAAGAAGTTGGACAAGAGGGGACGTAGAGTAAAGTGAAGAGAGAAAAAAGAAATTAGGGACAATAGGAGAAAATGAGAGGAGGAGTTTGGGAAATGAGAAAAGAGAAAGTAGCGAAAATGAGGGAAAAGAAGGGAGAGATAGTAGGAGAAGTGAGGAGAAATTATGAGAGGGAAACTACAGGAAGTAAGAAGAAATGAGCAGAGCGAAAGTAGGGGAAGTGAGGAACAACGAAGTAGACAAAGTGAGGAATAACAAGAGGAGGAGAAGTAGGCAAAGTGAGTGTGAGAAGTTGAAAAAATGATTTGAAATTTAAGTAAGTAGGGAAGGAGAAGTATAATTGCTGAGGGAGAGAAGTAGAGGTAAGGTTAATTTTAGCTAGGGAAGCGAGTTTAGGGGAAAGTATGGAGGAAAGAATGTGGGAGAAGGGGGAGTAAAGAGAAGTGAGGGTAGGGACTTACAATTAATAGGCTACGAAACCTTCGTTTGTAAACCAAACAAAAAATTTGTTGAGCTCCGTAAACATTTTGTTGCTCGAACAATTTTCTCAGTGAAGATCAATTCAAAGAAAGTTTGATCCCCTCTGTATATTGTATCTCTGAATCGGGACGTTTTCACTTTGCACCCTCACACCACTCATAAAGCTATCTCTCAAGAATGAGTAAATGGATCATCCGAGGGAAAATGCTTGGTGACTCGTGCGTACAAGAAGGGTCAATAATGCCTTTCCTAATGTGTCCCTCGAGTATTTTACTGATAACTTCCCCTAGTGCTATGTGAGGCTATCCTTGATTTCTCCTCCTATACTTTCGATTGATCAATGAAGTGATCCGACTATCTATGAGGTTGAGCTTTCATTTCCAAATGTCGATATAGACTTAAGTAATCATCCGATGGGGAGAAATGCTCACGTATTAAAAGATCCTCACTCTTCTCCAGAATCCTTTTCCTGACGCCAATCCTTACGCCAGCCTTCTGCTTCCCATCTCAAAGGTTTTATGTCGATCAGACTTTGCAGAAAATAAATCCTTTGATATTTCCTTCAGAACTTATACCTTAGGCGCGCACCTGATGGATATCGCGCTTCGCGCTACGCACTCGGTCATTATATACCCCCCACATTTTTCCACAGATCTTTTAAAATTGTCTCCTGAGAAAAAAAGGTTAGAGGCAAATTTTCAGATTATTTCTTGTGCAATCAAAATTTTAATTTTCGATTTTTCAAGGAAATTCGCAAACTTACTATGATATTCTCGTAGGGCTTTCAAAAAGCAACGTTCCTTCAATCTTGACTTTTTTTATATGATGCGTTGTTTGGCTTAAAATATTCATTTTCTGCCTTTTGGACTACTGTCTATAGACAGATAAAAATCAACTAAGTCAAATTTTACATAAAAAGAATACCTTCTCATTAGGATGAGAATGTAAAAAGTGGTGTAACAATATGTCTCGCAAATCTTACAGTTATTGATGTTGAAAACCGGGTTGGCTTTCCATTATTCGAAGTTGATTTATATTTGAAATTTTCAATTTTGGAAACTTAATTGTATTATTTTCACACTGAAGTTCCTCTGTTTTCACTCGATTATTTGGTGCGCTTTGTCCCGCGTTTTTTCATTGTGACAATGTGACAACGTACGACAACGCACCTGCTCATTCATCCCAGCTTATTCAGCAATTTCTGGTGAAACTCGGCCTTACAGAACTTCAGCAGCCCCCATACGGTCCTGTGATTTCTGGCTGTTTTCCAAATTAAAGTATCATCTGAAGTGAAAACAATTTCAAGACGCAAAGGAAATAAACCAGAATTCAGTGACTTTAAGGAGTGCTCCCGAAAGTTTTTTTGAGGTTTAGATTGATTTGATAAAAAAAAAATTCAATTCCGATGGCTAAGTTTATGTGAAAAAAAATGAATTCAAAACGAAACTGAAATTATTATAAAGTATTTCAGAACACGTTCATAATTTTCATGGACCCATTCTTAGATGTTAATCAGTAAAATATTTTTCAAAATTCGGGACAATTCTTAGATGGTGCAATATTTGGAGGTTTAAAATTATTCAATCTTGAACACAAGGTCAACGTTTTAGTAATTGTGGCACCAATTTTCTTGCTTCTCATCTACCCTGAGTTAATCGAAATATCATGTAATACTATGAAATGTTTAAAAAATGAGTTTTATCATTAAATGTTCCTTTCAGAATTTTTTGAAACAAAATTTTCAAATTATAACCAATTTTGAGAAATAGAGCGACTGTCTAGATATCTGATACATTGACATAAATTAACTTGGAATTAAAAAAAAAATGATAATTAAGAATCTGGGCACATCCGAAATTATAAAAAATCTCTCACAACCACATAAAATCTTTTTGAATTTCTTAAAATCGATTTTTTTTAGAAATTGTAAATCTTTCAAAACTTTCTTAAAATCTTTGCTAATATAATAAAATATTTTTAATTTTATGAAATCATGTAAAATACGTTAAAGTATTTTTGAGTACTTAAATATTTCTGCAAATATTTTGAGATATCCTAAGATTTTGAAAATTCTTTGAAATCCCTTAAAATCCTTTAAAATGCTCGAAATATATTGAAAATATTTTTTATTCTTTCCAAATCTTTTAAATCCTTTAAAATCCCTAAATTCTTGTGAAAAATTCTTCGAAATCCATTGAGATATTATAAAATATATTTAAATCCCGTGAAATAAAATAGAATTTGATGACATTATTTTCCATTCTCTTAAATTATGTCAAGTATTATGAAATCCTTGGAGATATTCCGAAATTTATTAAAATATCTGATTGAAAGTTTTTGAAATCTCCTAGAATTACTGAAATGAAATTCTCAAAAATCTTTTAATGTCCTTCAAAAATCTAATTAAATATTTGTAAATCTTAGAAATTTTCTGAGACCTCTTGAAATCTTTTTCAATATTTTTAAATCTTGTCAAACCCACAAAGTCCTTTCAAATATTTCTATATTCAAGGAAATTCTTTGAAATCGAATATTACCCGAAATATTTAAAATTATCAAATCTTCGAAATTCTAAGAATTTACTCAATGCTTGCGAAATTCTTTGCAGTTCATAGACATATAATTAAATGGTTAGAAATTTTCTATATCTATTGAAATCCGTAAAAAATCACATAAAAACATCCCATAAAAATCCTTTCACATCTTCAAAATTCTCTGAAGTCCCTTGAAGTCATTAAAAAAACCCTAATCTCTTTTAAATCTTTTGAGGTCTTCCAAAATCCTTATAAATGTTAGGAAATTTTCCAGGATCCCATTAATGTTGCTTAATCGCTGAAAAGCCTTTGAAATCTCTAAATAAAATGTGTCAAAGCTTTGAACATTCCTAAAAATGATTTAATTTCCAGTCCTTTTGCAATTCTTCAAAAACTTCGAAAGAGGTTGAAATCCTTTCAAATCCCTAGAAATCTTTAAAATCTTTAAAGCTCTTTCAAAAAAAAATTAAAATGTCTTAAAAAATAAAAAATGAAAAATCGAAAATCTAATAAGTTGGCCAAATGCCTGAAATGTAGTTTATAATGGTTTTTCAAGTTCCTGATTTGAATCTTCTTATTCAGTTGCAATTTGTTGTATCAAGTAACAGGTAAGTAAGTATTGGCGAAATAATTATTAGGTATGCCAATAAACAATGCACAAACAATCATTAATATTTACTCTTTGAACACTGCAATGCATACAATTCATTATATCACTTGCAATTTTAGTTAAGAATGATTTATCTAAATTAAAATACAGTATCCTTAAATTCTATTACGAAAACCTAGTCCTTTGCTCTTTGCTGTACACTGAAACTTGAAATTATGGCATCTGAGTTCATGTCCTTCCTAGAACTGATGGCCCCGCAGTTTCGTGGTGAGAGAGGAGCCCGCGTGGTCGAGATAGGCTTGCTTAGTCGTGCGTGACCACAAGCAGCGTAGCGACAAAGGAACAGTGCGCGGTAACTCATGAGCGTCTGGTGCATAATATTATGTATTTCTATTGAAAATGGAAATTTAGCAATTGTTTAGAATAAATGAATTGACAAAAATAAACATTAAGCACATGGGATAATTACACAGGACCACGAAAAATGAGTAGAGGGTTCCTAAAACCAGACCAAGTGGATTATAGGTTTTTTGAGTCGCTGAGAACGAATCCGAAGCCTGTTTTGCCCCATCCCGTCAGCGTTTTTTTTTCTAACCTAAAAAAACTGCTTGAAACTATAAAGCCCAACAATATCAACCTTTAAGCCATATAACCCTATACATGTGAAACTCAATAACCTTGAGGTCGATATAATCTAAACCCCTAAAACCCATAACGACAAAACTCATAAATCTCAAATCCCAATAAACTACATACCCAAAATGTAGCAAAAAAACGAAAAAACTTACACGCAAATTTCAAACCTCAATCCCTGAGAGTTTTAGGTTTATAATTCCAAACGTCCATCATTTCATAACCTTAAAACCAATAAGCTCCATGACCCTGAAGTCCCACAACACTTAAGGCAAGATTAGAGTTCCAGCCACTTAAGGCAAGATCAGAGCTGTAGCCACTGAAGGCAAGATCTAGTGGTGATTCAGCCACTTAAGGCGAGATCAGTCAGTTCCAGCCACGAAGGCACGATCTGGTTGTGATGCAGCCACTTGAGGCAAGATCTAGTTGTGATACAGTCACTTAAAGCAAGATCTAGTGATGATCCAGCCACTTGAGGCAAGATCTAGTGGTGATCCATCCACTTAAGGCGAGACCAGTCTGAATTTCAGCCACTTCAGGCAAGATCAGAGTTCCAGCCACTTGAGGCAAGATCTTAGCTCTCCAGCCACTTCAGGCAAGAGTTATTGTAAATCCAACCACTTAAGGCAAGATCTAGTGGTGATACAGCTACTTGAGGCGAGATCAGTCAGTTCCAGGAACTAAGGCAACATCTAGTTGTGATGCAGCCACTTGAGGCAAGATCTAGTTGTGATAGAGCCACTTGAAGCAAGATCTAGTGATGATCCAGCCACTTGAGGCAAGATCAGGTGGTGATCCATCCACTTAAGGCAAGACCAGTCTAAATTTCAGCAACTTCAGGCAAGATCAGAGTTCCATCCACTTGAGGCAAGATCTTAGCTCTCCAGCCACATCAGGCAAGAGTTATTGTAAATCCAACCACTCAAGGCAAGATCTAGTGGTGATACAGCTGCTTGAGGCAAGATCTAGTGGTCCAGCCACTTAAGGTGAGATTGAGTGGTGATCCAGCCACTTGAGGTAAGATCTATTGGTGATCCAGACATTTAAGGCAAGATCTAGTGGTGATCCAAACACTCAAGGCAAGATCTTAGCCCTCCAGCCAATTGCCTCAAGTGGCTGGATATTCAATAGATCTTACTCCAAGTGGCTGGATCACCATTAGATCTTGCCTTAAGTGACTAGAACTCTGATCTTCCCTGAAGTGACTGGAACTGTAATATTGCCTTAAGTGGCTGAAACTCAGACTGATCTTGCCTTAAGTGTCTTGATCCTCACTAAACCTTGCCTCAAGTGACTGAATTATCACTAGATCTTGCCTTATGTGACCGGATCACCACTAGATCTTGCCTCGAGTAACTGGATCATCACTAGATTTTGTCTCAAGTGGCTGAATCACCACTAGATTTTGCCATAAGTGTCTGGATCGACACTAGATCTTGTCTCAAGTGGCTGGATCACCACTAGATCTTGCCTCGAATGGCTAGAACTCTGACCTTCCCTGAAGTGACTGGAACTCTAATCTTGCCTTAAGTGTTTGGATCACCACTAGATCTTGCCTCGTAAGGCTGAATCACCACTAGATCTTACCTGATGTGGCTAGATGTGGCCTCAAGTGGCTGGAACTCTGATCTGGCCTTCAGTGACTGGAACTCTAATCTTCCCTTAAGTGGCTGGAAGTCAGACTGATCTTGTCTTAAGTCTCTGGATCACGACTAGATATTGTTTTGAGTGGCTGGAACACCACTAGATCTTGGCTTATTTGGCTGGCTCACCATTATATCTTGCCTTAAGTAACTGGATCATCACTATATCTTGCCTTGAATAGCTGAATCACCACTAGATCTAGCCCCAAGTGGCTTGATCGTTACTAGATCTTGCCTCAAGTGCCTGGATCACCACTAGATCTTGCCTTAAGTGGCTGGAACTCTGACCTGGCCCTCAGTCACTAGAACTCTAATCTTTCTTCAATTAAGTTATGAAGCTCATGGGTTTTGAGGTTATGAAGTGATGGACACATGGAATTATAATGCTAAAACTCTCCGAGATTGAGGCTCGAAATTCGCGTGTAAATTTTTATGTTTCTTTTCTGCATTTTGAGTTTACAGTTTATTTTGATTTGAGATTTATGAGGTAAGAAAATGCATGGACGTGAAGGAAGCTAGAGTAGAATGCCAGGACAGAAAAGTGTGGCGACAAATAGTTTGTAAACAGATTAACAATAATGTGAATAACGCCTGAAACAAAGACCTTGGGTACTAATGGGCCCAAGTGGGAAACCACACATAACAATTTTGCGAAGCTCTTCTTTTGGGGTGATCGAATAAATTTTGAGGACTTTGGTTTTAGTGTTATAGGTTATATCGATCTCAAGGTTATTGAGCTTTGAAGGTATACGGTTATATGGCTTGAGGGTTGATATTGTTGGGTTTTATAGTTTCAAGGTGTTTTTTGAGGTTAGAAAAAAACGCCGACGTGACGGGGCGAATAGCCTTTGAATTCGGTTTCAGCGACCCAAAAAACATATAATCCACTTTGTCTGGTATAAGAAACTCCCCGCTCATTTTTTGTCGTCCTATCATTATTATGGTCTTGTAAGGCTGATCTATTCAAGTTCCGTAGCATTGCGGTTAAAACCTATTGTACTGTGACTTTTTATTTCAAAACCCCGCCAAAACAAAGGCTGTTAAAGTATCATTTAAGTCCATCAACATGCGTAAGTATAGCAAAAGACGACTGCACTTCACTTGGTATGGGCCTGTGAAAATTTTTCTTTTACGAAGGTGGGCTTAGAATCACTGTATCACTGTATCACTGTAAAAACTAGAATTCGATTTAGAAATTAATTTGGTACTAAAACAGTTAACGCAACAAAACAGTTGCACCTCAGTTTGACCCGCGAATCTGATAAAATAGGGTCGATTTGTGGATTGAAATAGGCTCGAAATTAGAATCATCTGTCAATAACTAAATCTGACAAAACAAATTCTAAACTGTCAATTTTAGAAACCAAGGTAACCCATCACAGTGTTCTAGAAGGTGAAAGAAGTTTGACTAAAATGGATCCAAAATCGGGTTTCATATTAAGTTTCTTCATCATTTATAGGTTCAAAATCTGAAAGAATCAAAATCCCAGCTGATCCTTTTCGCGTGATATCGACATTCTATCAATTTGAATGATGAAAAAGTGAGATCAGTCTTAGTGAGAAAATTCTACATGTTCAAACGATAGGAAATGGTGAATAAGAACCACTTTCAGCTCAACCCAGGTCCAACGACGAGGACGTACTGGTTATATGACCCCATTTGATTTTTAAACAAATTTTTTTTTGTTTCCAGATATTTTTTTCAATCTTTTCTCAATTCTTAAATATTTCTGTATAATTCCTAAGAATATTGTACTGAGATATGGAGTGATGAAAAATCAGTTACTGCTTTGAGTAGTCTTGATGAATAAGACTCATCACTTAAGGAATTTTTTTTATAACGATCCCAGAATTTCAAGAACTCTCGGTGAACTGATTCTGCACTTTGCTCTCACCAAAATCCCAGGCCATTGTTATTGTCGATATATTCCAAACTCTCTTCAATGCGTGCAAGACTGACTGTACTATGAGAGTCCTTACAGTATTTTTTGTTTCTTCCTGTGAAAAAAAATTTATCGTAATCGTTTCTCAGATCACCATATGTATTCAATTTCATGTGATTCCATTCGTGAGGTAACATACTTACTTGCTTGAGCATCACTCAACTGATTCTCATCATTTTTGTTTGCTTCTCATATCTCGTAGTGAAATAAAATAGTATAGGTCAGGAAAAGTTGATGTTGCAGTTTGTTGGCCATTTATTATGAGAAGCTTGAAATCCGCAACAAATTTGAACGGAATATCATTGATATTTGTTGATTCGAATAACAGTTTGACATTTCCATGAGTCTCTTTCATTTAAAGAACTGTGCATAGGAATATTAATCTATGTACGCTAGATATCTTATACCCCTCTTGCTCATACTATCACTCTCAGAATAGTTTTATTCTTCCAGAAAAATCATCCATATTATATATTATATAGAAAAGAAATAGATTTTACGAAGATACTAGTAAAATAGGGCAAAATAGACCGAATTCCATGCATTTTGTCCATTGTTTTCCCCTTAGCGCTCAACGAAGTGAAGTTAATTGGTGGTTGAAGAGAAAATCCCTGATTCTATATCTGATTTTAGGATGGAAAGAAAATTTAGCGCGAAATTCAGAAAGGTCAATGAATTTAATTATTTTTATTGTGATTATACGACTTTTTTTTATACCATTAAGCCGTTTCCCTTTCGGCGAGCCTCTAGGGGTAGGCGTGACACTACCCGATTCGGGTAGTGTTTCTAGGTGGATAGTTTCTTGTAGTAAATAACTACAAGTGTGGGCTCACCACACCCACGACCGCCAACAGCAACGCAGTAGTATTATTCTTGAACGGTCGCCCATCCAAGTACTAACCGCGCCCAACACTGCTTAACTTCAATGATCTAACGGGAACTGGTGTTTCCAGCGTGGTATGGCCGTTGCCACTTTAAATATTAAAATATCGATATCTCGTGAAAAGGATCAGCTAGGATTTTTATTCTTTCAGATTTTGAACCTATGAATGCTGTAGAAGCTTCCTGTAAAACCTGATTTTGGATCCATTATAGTCAAACTTCTTTCACCTCCAAGAACACTGTGCCATAGGGCTGAAGTTCGCGACGTCTGAGTGTGACGGTTTAACACTAATTTTTACGAATTTTTGATTTCATCTATTTTTTGTTTTTTGTAAGATTGAAGTTTGGAATAATTGGAACAATGCACCCTCTGAAAAACTTTAGTTCGCTATCTCAGATCATTTATCAATCTGAAGTTAGCAAACTAAAGAAGACAGAAACTGGTTCTAAAATAAACTATTTGTGAGATCATATCAGAACGCTCAAGAAAGGATCCCAGATAAAAAATGAATGCCTAGTTTTTACTGTGTACCACCTCCTGAGGAGATTGAATATCTTAATAGCAAAATACTGAAAACTGTGTAAATTAAAATGACTATTTCATCAAATGGTTGTAATAAATGAACACGCACTTTGACGCGCGCAAATTCCTATCTGTGTGGCCCTCGGCATTAGCGTCTCAACTGAAAACTCGCAAATTGAGGTAAAAATCTTTCATGGAAATCAATACATACATTCTTTCACAACAACTTTGCATTTCCACATTTTTTGCCAAAGGTTGGCCACTTAAGATTTTTCCACCAAAAGCTGATTGAATGAGAAATGATTTTTACCCGTGAAACATAAATAAAAAAATGGATAATATTGAAGAATATGAAATTTCTAATATTTGAATCACTTGAAGGAAATAATACACTATAATTCTATAAAACTGCTTTTTAAATATTTTTCATTGGTCTTAACATAGCACCTCCTAAAGTTAAGGTATATATTACTGTTGGGCTCGATTTTTCAAATCGCTGAACATTGAAACTTGAAAAAGTGCTCGAAATAATAATATATTTTCATTATTATTGTAGTTGCATCAACTTTGAATATGTTCAAATAGACGAACATTAAGATTGCATCAGAAATTCATTTATTTTTTAGTTTTTATCACGTTTTCGTATTATCCGAATCCATGTGCGTCGCCCCGTTTCCCCCCAAGTCACTCCTCTCGATAAGCTCAGGAGAAAATATACAATAAAATACAAAATTTTGTATCAATATCAAATTGATATACTAATTAAAAAATTGTGTGAGAAAAACAAAATAACGTAAATATCCCAGTGATCGTGACGGCAATTCTTTTGATTTTGATCTAATTTAAATCAAATGCAATTCCATTTGACACTATGAAATACTGAAAATACATGGATTTTATCATTAAATGTTAACTTTAACATATTCGAACAAAATTACAAAATTAAAATCGAGTTTTGCGATTGTTGGGACCGTCACGCCTACTGTGCCAATGGGGCATTCACCTTAATCGTGTTTGTTTTCTAGTTATTGTGTTTTTAATTTTGATTTACTTAAATAGTTCTACAGTTTTCTACTCTACTTTCTCCTTTTTTTTAAATTTGTTTGGTATTCAAGCACTGTCAATTCTGGTTTTTTTCGCAGCAAGTAACCACGGTAGAGTCGAAGTAACTCTATAAATATTTGCTCTTCCGATAGTCAGGGTCGGCCTCAGGGGATAAAAAGGAAGGAATTCTCTTTCCCATAGTCTCTTTTGCAGTTTGCATGGAATTGTTTATCATAGAGGGTGAGAGAAAACACAGATTCTGTATTATTCAGAAACTTACTCGATTTATTTTGAGACACAATTCCTGTTCCATCGATTAAAGAAATGCAACACGGAAGAATGTATAGCTGAACCTACGACATTAATTTTTGATTTGGCCACCACAATCGTTGAAAAAAGTTAAATCAAATAAAGATATTTCATGACTGGAATAGAACTTTTTCTGGAAATAGAGGAAACATCCATACAGTGAAGAGTGCAGCCTACAATTGATAATCATGATGAAAAACAATTATTCATGTGAAATAATTAATTACATTTTTTCTAATTTTTTAATTAATTAATTTAGTTAAATTATTACTATCCACTGTAGGTTGCATTATCCACCGTAAGGATGTTTTCCCAAAGATAATGAAATAGGAATGATGTTGATAGAGGTTTGGAACTTATAATTGACTAGCAATAAATGCACTAGCGCAAAGCGCGCGTTCAGGCCTCTCAATTTGTATTTCCTAACATTAAAAATATAAGCAATTCAAAAACCATAAATTTAAATTGCCGCAATTTGACTTGCCGGGGTTTAGCGTGACTCAGCCTCTGTCTTCACCGTCCCAAATGGAACATTTTTGAAATATAAACCTTGAAAATTAAATTATTTCGAAAAAACGTTCGAAATGAAACGTCATTTTGAATCGTAAACTTTAAAAATCAAAAAAATTTGACTATGGAATATTGAAAATTAATCGAATACTCCGAACTTCATTTGAAACTAAAAAGATTTAGTCACCAAGAAAAATTATGATATTTAATCTCTTCGATTCTCAAATCCTTTAAAATTTTATTTAGAATGAATTTCAGTCTTCAAAGATTTATGATTTTCGTATTGTTGAATATAAGTTTCGAAGTACAACCATTTTAATTGTAATTGCAAAATTAAAACTTATGAAAGGGAAAAATTGAAAATTTAGCATTCGGGATTTTTTTAACTTCATTTACAATTATTATTTATTCTTAAAATTTTCCAGTTAGATATTTATAATTTTAAATGATGAATTTTTGAAAATCTCCACTCAAAAATCGGACTATTTGAATCACTATATTGAAAACTAATAATTAATAAAAGAAAAACAAACCAGATTGCTATATATAATTTCAATATTTAAAATTGCAAAATTCTGAGCCTTTCAATTCAAAATTGCTTTTTTTAAGTTGAATTTAAAATATTCACTATTTTGGAACATTCTCAAATAATACATTTTATTCTATTTTCAGTGCGCAGTTCTAAGAGGTTCTCATTTTCAAGACTTGAATTTGAGAATGTCTTAATTTTTTCAAATTTATTCTGGAGGCATTCAATTTCAAAAAATTTAATTATAAAACCTTTGAACTGAAAATTTTGCCACCATCAAGTCTTTTGATTAGATATTCTCAGGTTTTGAAGAATATAAGAAACAATTGCACGTTTGAAATTGAAACAAAACAATGCAGAATATACAAATCTAAAATTATTAAAATTAAAGCTGACTATCCTGAATTGGGAATATAGGTGGCTGTTTCAAAAACAAAAATTACTTTTTCCAATTATATTTTGATTTTATTTTTTAGTATTCTTCTGTGTGGACTATACATTTTTTACCGCAAAGGTAGAATTTGTGTAAAGATCTAAAATCTTTTCAGAATTTTGATCAAAGTTTTTAATCATAATTTAAAATCTTCCGAATTGTTCCATTCGTTGGGTTTCCGTTTAATTTATCTCGAATGCTTTCAGCTTGTAATTATGCAGTTTCACCAGCTTTCAACTGAATTTCAACTTCACCTGCATGGTATTAAATTTGTTGAATTTGAACGATTCTCTAGGTTTTCGAATTTAAATTACTAAACTTTGAAAGCTTTGATATTTCCATTTAAAAAATTGCACTGCTGAACTACAAACAGAACCAACATTTTCAAAAAAAAATGCGTTCATTGCATAACAAATTACTGAAAATTCAAATACACATGGTGTTGAAAAGATTTTTTCAAAATATCATTATTGGATACAATATTTTTTCTCAAAATTAATTTAAACTTTCAGTTGCAACGATGTTACAATTTTAACGTAGTAATACTTATTTTTATACCTTTGAGCATCGATATTTCTTAAAATTATTATCATTTAAGGTAAACAAAAATATAACGTCCTATTTTTTCTTTAGCAAAATAAATGTCTGTCAATGTGTGATATCGCAATCTTAAATTTGAATTTTTTTGGAACATAATAATTTTTTGGAATTAAACATTTTTCATTCTCATTCAACATCTCTATATTTCGACAGCAAGTATTTATTTCTTGAAACAATTGAAAATTCGTGTTTTAATCGCTATCCAAAGCCGATGATTTGAAAAACCCAGGGAGCTTCAGTCTCAAAATTCTGGGTCGATTTTCTCGAAATGGTCTCTTTCATTTTTAAACTGAAAAGTGAATATTTTATCGGAATCCACAGTCAAGCATGGAGCAATTTCAGGTTAGTGTCACTTGGAGATAGTCAATTTCCATATCCCTTTCCTCGAACCTGGATAACTTTTTTTAATCAAGCTTTTTGTTATCTTAATCCACAAGTTTTAAAGAGTCACGTTTATTTCGAGAACTAAACAGAAATCTTCATATTTTTTCCCCCCGTTTTTATTATTTTTCTTCAAAATATTATATATACCATAATAATTAGGGTAATTCTAAGGAGAATTTTATTCTTTATTTTACATTATGCATCACCATAGCTTCCTTTACACTTCAATAAAATGTATTAATATTGTAAGGCAATCGATTTTTCAAATATTATGAAGTGCTGAAAAAACGCAATAAATATTTTCAGGCACCCTTTGGTCAGTTCCAAGATATTAGTGGTGAAAATAGCTTCTCAAAATTTCGTTAACTTATCTGCAATTATCTTCAAGTCGCAGTGTTCATAAAAAATGGTGACATCCACATACACACCTACATCCGGGGAATTGCTTAAAACATTGTATTAGACATTTTTAAATTGAGGAACTTTCAATTGAATGGATAAAAAACTCTTGAAATCCTTACTATCGCAAAGCTTCCTCTATGAGAAAGGAAAATGGCCAGAATAAAAAAAATCCTACTTTTTGTACCCCTGAGAACCAAGAAAATCATAAACGAACACCTGGAAATCACTCCTTGTTAGTAAGTAAATTCAAAAATCGACTTTTCTCAAAAAGCGCCAGACCGATTATTTTTATTTTATTTATAAATGTTTGTGGGATGCCATATTATCATAAACAAATAAGAAATTGCATTTAATTTCAAATTTTATTTAAACTCCATTCGACCCCACCGTATGAACGTTTTTTGGATCCATTTCGTTGTGAAAATATACTGTATAGAAGAAAAAACGAATCTTGGACCAGGATTTCCCCAACTTTCAGCCAACACTGGTGCAAACCTGGCCCATTCTTGGCCAGTATTCTTCATTTATACTTCTTAATTGAATTATCGGAGTATCTCGACGTAACGAACATATCCTGGCCTGAATTTGGTGAAAAACAGATTATTTACAGGATCCTGATGTGATATTGGTACAATGCAGTTGTCATGTATGCGTATTTTAACTCTTCCGTAGTTATTATTAAGATCCGTTCTAGGCGCCATGAACGGAAACAAAATTTCATGTAGGATGACTCCAATGATGTATTTCTGAGTCTTATCGAGTTCTACTTCGTGAAAGTCTAATGGTAAGCGGTTTCTTCGTCCTGGAACTATTATACTTTCGTAATGTTGAACATTAATTTGAATCGGGAAAGGATGAACTGCAGATTTTTTATGCGGCCATCTTGATTCTGCAAAAATAAAGTACAAATAAAAAACTAATCATTATATTATTAATTCAAGGAATTATTGATTGATTGCTTTTATTTTACAAATAGGAAAAAATTAATACATTAACGAGATAAAGTAGGAAGGATATGATTCGGTCAGTAAAAGACTTGACTCATTATATAAGCTCTCGGATTCAATTATTCACCCAACGCAACGTTCGAAAACGGAAAAAAGGTTGGCCCCAGGGTCACAATGAACAAAAAATTTCAAATTCGCAAGAATAATTTTTGTGAATATAGGCCCATACTCTATAATAAGACTGAACTTGATTCTTGTTACATTTATTTTTGTCTAATGATTAGTTTCAATAATAAAAATTAACAATTGAAAAAATATTTCCCGAGAATCAAGAAGTGATTTAAAATTAAATCATCATAACTAGGCTATATAATTATAAAACTGTTCTAAATTTGGTATATTACCAAGTATACTCGTGGAATGTGTATAAAAAAATAAAAAGGTTCGAAGTGATTTTTTTCAATAATATTCAATTGTAAATTAAGGCCCGTCGGTAACAACGTTTTTCTTGTTTTGCCGACAAAAAGTATCTAGGAAATTTCTGGATTGGAAACAACTTCCAGCAGTGAAGTTTTTCGATATAGTTGGAGCAAGATTTCTGGACATGTGTAGATAGATTAATTGACAATTGGCGGAAATATTTACTTTGTAAAATAGTACGTGATGCCGTAACGAATTTTGGTTGAAAATTGTACGGTTTTCTTGAAAAGTCGTATTTTTGACTTGGAAATTCTCTCTCTTATTATGCGATCCTCTCAAAACTCATAATGATTCCTCACGAAAATTTTCAAAGTTAAGCATTTTTTTCTAGATTCAAGAGTAATTTCATTTTGACAAATTTCATATTTTTTTGTTCAAAATGTAAATATCTGCTCAAGAATTAACTTATTTGTCGAAATCTCACATTTTCGAGTTGGAACTTCAATTGTTTTGTAGAAAATTTGTATTTTCGACTCGGAAATTCAATCATTTGGTAAGAAGTTGAACTACTTTGTTCTAAGTCATTTTTTTAGTCGAGGATTCATGATTTGAGATCAAAATTCTTTTCTTCCTTTGAAAATTTAGTTTCATTCTGCTAGAAATTTAGTCCTGTTGGTTGAAAATTAATGTATTTTGTTGCTAATTCGTATTTTCTGGTGAAAAATCAATTTTTTGTGAAAAAATGCAACTGTTCACTTAAAAATTATTTTATTTTAGTTGCAAATTCAAGTATTCTGTTGAAAATTCGTTTTTTTTTTTAAATTTAAATTCAACTGTTTCAGATTCATAATGAAATTTTTTTGGTTGAAATATCCACTATTACATTTTTTGTTGAAAAACTCATCTTTTTAGGTTATAAGTTCAACTCTTCACTGGAAAATTCATCTCCTTGGTTGAAAATCGAACTACTTTTTCAAAACTTTTTATGAAGTAATTTGTGTAACTAAAAATGGTTTTTTGCCATAAAGTTCATCAATGTGTCTGTTTACTCAACTTTTCTTCACAAAATTTCACTATCTGATGATGATTAAACATTTTTTATTATACTTGAAAAATAAAAAGTGTCGGAGGATTTTAAAGAAAAATGTATTTTTTTTCATTAACTATTATTTATATTCGAACATTAATTATAAGTAAGAAAAACGTTTTATTTCAATGTTCAGTTCTAAATTTAGTTATCTGTCCACGTTTATCTGTCTAAGAAAACACGACGTAAATTACGACCTTTTCGTTTATTTTCTGCGATCTTATGTAACACAATTACATAATTATTCATTTCTAAATATTGGATATAAACCGTGCCATTTGCAGGTAATATAAAACGTCTAATAATAAATTTCGTCCTTGAATATCAAAACAAAATTCTCTTAATTTTGTACATTGTTATAAACTGAATAATTTTGTTAAACTTTTCAAAAATGTTCCTTTCTCATAAAATGAAGCACAAGTTTTTTATGGTAAATCAGACACATTTTTGTCTATGCAATTCGTGTTGTACAAAGACTCCACAAAGAGATACAAAAGTACTATGGACTTGATTCAAATAAAACTACTTTGTTGAAAATGAATTTTTCAACTGGAAATTCAACTATTTGGTTGGAAATTCAACTGCTTTATGGAAATATTTTCTCTTTGGTGTAGATATTTAACAATTTGGTTGAAAATTCAACTGATTTGATGAAAATTTACCTCTTTTGGTAGAAATTTCATCTTCTTCGGTCTAAAATGTAACTTTTTGGTTGAATAAGTGTTTTAAGATAAGTAATGAGAGTGATAGTAATAAAACTTTTTTAGGAATATTTAATCATCTTAAACTCTCAAGCAATTGAATTAACAAAAAGCTGCTTCGCCACAGGTTGATTTGAAAACTCGGATTCATTTTGAAATTGATTATAAATTATAATCGAAAAAAAGAAAAAGCTTCATTTAGTAATTCCTAAATTAGGTTTCAAATTTACAAAAATTAAAATGAAATTTATTGAAATAAAAAAAAAATTATCAAATTTATTAATTTATCTACTTATGTTGCGATTAATAACAATTAAAATTGCACTTCATATTATAAATATTATTAAATTTACCAGTGGGATCCGGGAAAACTACTAAGATGCAGCACATAATACCACTCACGGTCCTCATTTTCTTGAAATAAACGAAACCCACTTATGAATAATTTTGATAGAAAGGGAACTGATAAATGTATATTCTTAAAAATGCTTTAAGATATATACGAGTCGTTATCTCATACATTTATCAAAATTATTTGTATTTCATTAATCCGTTTTTCCCAAAATGAAGTAGGGAACATACATCAGATTTATGTCATTATATATGTACAATTTAGAGGGACCAAAAAAACTCATTACGTGATGCAAAGATCATTATTCGTTGATAAACAGTATACATCTTTTTATAATGACCTTCATACCGTGAAATTAGCATTTTTACTGCATCTCGAAACTACCATCCATTTTTTTTCTCTCTAAAACGTTTAGATTATAGGCGTCGTATTCAAGGTTTCGTAATCACTGATGAAGCGACGTATATAATGAATTTTTATTGTAATATATGGAGAGTGGATTTTCTCATACGATAATATCTCAAAAAGTTGAAATTTTAAATTAATGAATGCAGATGAACGCCAAATCAGACATTAGGCTCTGCTGAATTTTTTTCAGTGGAAAATAGGGCGTAATGATGATGTGATGAAACTATGTTTCCTAATGGCTGAAATTAAGAAATCATGCCACACAATTCGAAAATTAATTATTTTTAGCGACTTTGTTTCAAGATCTAACTTAAAAATTATTACATTTTTTTGCGAAATTTGGAATTTTTTAATTTTCAACGATTTAAGTTTGAAAGAATTAATTTTGAAAGTTTCAAATTAGAAAGCATTTAATCTTCAATATTTTTAGAATAGTTCAAACTTAAAGGTTCACAATATTAAAAATTCTTCAATTTTGAACGGTGATAATAACGACTTTTTTGACAGAAATTAAATTTCCAAGAAAAAAATCTATGCAATCAATTAAAATATTACTTGATTTTACGTGATACTATACATACTATACATATATTCATTACCATTGGAATTTACATAAATTTAATTTCAAATTATAGTTTTGAGTGTGCAATTCAAAAACAGGTTAATTTTTGATACCTTGAAACTAAAGTCCCCTTTACTTCAAGAGCTTGAATTTGAGATTTTTTGGCATGAAATTCCCTAATTTTTAAGGGTCTTCATTTTCAAATTTTATTATATTGTATTTTTGAATTCAATTATTAAAAACTTCAGGGAAATTTCACGATTAAGTCTTTCAAAATTGCAAAATTTCATAGTGAAAGCCTTGACAGTCAGTTCTAAAGTTAATAATTTCATATTTATATATTATAAATTATTTTGATTTATTATTAACGTACAAAATTATCTGTTTTTTCTCAATTTTTCGAAATTGTGGAATATCACATCGAAAGACCTGACATTTGATCAATTTACAGTTAATACGATTTCTAACCAACAAAATGTCAATAAAATTCCTTCAGAATAAAATGAAAAAAATGAAAAATTAACACAAATTTCTTCATTCATGCCTTAACAAAAGAGAATCTTTGAGGAGGAGGTATTGAAAATTGAATAACTCTTCATCAGGAAATGTTGCAATATAATAAACGTTTCAAACTAATGAAAAAACAAACAATTTCTTATTGAAAGGCTTGAAACTGTGCAATTTCAAGCACTGTAATCACGTATAGCAATCTTCCTCTGTATTTTTTTTTAATTTTTAATTTTGAATGTAATTTTTTAAAATGGTTGGTTTTTTGGTTGAACATTTGAAAAAATTAATAATGTGAAATTTGAAAATATATTATTGGAAAATTTCAAAAATGAATAATAATTCTAACTGAAGTGTTAGAAATACAAATCCAAAAATGAATAATTACCAATTTTCAACTCTTTTCTCTCATAGAAAACTTCTGCCTATTTATTTTTTTCATATCGTGTGTCGCTTGTTCAAACATTTTATTTTTTTACTTCCAATGTTGTTGCTTTACAAATAAAACAAAAACTACGCTTCAAATCAAAAAGAGAGTGGATACGAATTTGTATATTTTTCTTGTGTACACAATTTTTGTCGACTCATCTATTTTCGTATTTTGCATAGTTTGACCGCAAAATGAAATTTTTGACTTTTTAGGAAAATTCGAAAAGTTGTTATGACAATTTTGCAGGGCTTCCAAAAAGAAAGGGTTTTCTTTTCTTCGCTTTTTCTTATATCGTGCTTTTTTAGCTTGAAATGTTCATTTTCCTTTGGTTTTCTAGATTTTGAAAATTCTGACGATTTTCTTTTTAGCGAAAAAAATTGTGAGGATAAATTATTCAAATTTTTGAGTACTACGGAAAATCGTGCATAGAATTTTCAAATTAAAAAAAAGGCTCTAGAATGGCTGAAAGAAGTGTCCCGAAGCTCAATCAAATCTGATCATTTTTTTCAAATGTTGTCGTTTCCACAGACTACAGACAGACACCTTCGTAAAAATCGTTTTTTCTTACTCAGGGGGTATCAAAACGTGGAGATTTGATTAAATGCGACCAATTTCAATTTTACATAAAACCTCATTCTTATTAGGATGAGAATGTGAAAATAGTTCAGTCGGTATTTTAAAGTTCCGATCAAAAAAAAGTCATGGTCCAAATTTGACAACGTTTGAACAACGAGCCTTGTAGAATTTTCCTCTACTGGCTTGAAGTTCTTTCCTTCATATCAATAATAATCGAATAATATAATTTGAATAGTGATTTTATAAGTTGTGAAGAAATGTCTCTGTGGCTCCACTGGGATTCGAACCCTGGTCGTCAGATTTCCAAAATGTTACTCTTGCTCACTAAGACACAGCCACGGAGAGTGAAGCGGAGGAATTACGACGTTATTTGCTTATAGGAGGTTGTGAAAAATGACTTTCTTACTCTTTGTAGCTTAGTGAGCAAGAGAAGTCATCAATTGAATAAAGTTATTGAGCAAAAACCGGTATCATCCTTAATTATTGAATTTGGTCTATTTTCATTAAATAAATATTATTAATTAGTGTTTCAAGCAGTTCCCAAACCCAATATTTAAAAATTTGGTTATTAATGGATTTTCAAAATGATTATATTCTCAATGTCATGAAATAAAAATCTAGTGCGAGGGGAAGTGAAGGAAAATTATGACAGGGGAGTTAGGAGAAGTGATGAGAAATGAGTGGGAGAGTGTGGTGAAATATCGGGTGGAAAAGTAGGAGAATTATGGAAAATAAGGGAGAATAAGGGTGGGGAAAGCAAGGGAAGTGAGGAAAAATAAGAGAAGGGGAGGTAGGAGAAATAAGGGGAGTGGACAGGAAAGGGGAGGGGGAATTAGGAGAGAAAAAGTAGGAGAAGCGAGAGGAAAGAACAGGAGGGAAAGAAGGTGAAGTAAGGTGAATAGGAGAGGAGAAGTAGGGGAACTAAGAGAAAAGTAGGGAGTGAAAATAGGGAAAGTGACTAAACATCAGGGGAATTAGGGTAAATGATTAGAAATAAGGTAAGTAGGAGCGGAGAAGGAAAGAAGGGGAAATAGAGTGTTAGTTTTGGATGCAAAAAGAGAAGGAAGTAAAGGAGAAAGATTTTGCGGAAGGAAGGGGAGGGGAAGTAGTAGGAGTAGAGGTGTTAGAGAGGGAAAGTATGGAGGGAGGAGGTTAGAACGACTTAATTGTGTCTTAATAGGGTACGGAACCCTTTTTTGTAGACGCACAGCGCCTACTTTGACTAATCCTTATAACTTTTTTCCGTTAGTTACAAGTATTTTATTCGACTCGGGATTCGGCCTTGTATTTCTCATCCAGTTTGCGATTTTCAGCTAGAGGAAGTGGTTCAACTGAGTAATTCCGCAGTGAATGGAAGTAGAATTCCTCTTGATATCATTCTACCTTTGTCGTGTAAATGGTTTCTATCCCTTTTGCACGCACTTAAGGGTCAGATGCCAGTGCCCAGTGTCCACTTCTCCTTTCCTTTCTTTTTTCGACATAATTGGATCGTAATTTTTTGCATTCTCATTGTCAGACTGAAATCATCCTCTTCACAATAATCGCTTCCGTCGGGTTTTGACGTCCAATGCCGGGTCCAAGTGTGAGCTTTTATCATATAATGTACAGGGTCATCATGAATCTCCAGCGGCATTAAGCGGGGATTACAGCATACGTGACCGGTTTATGACTCCGAACACACGACACGCTAATTTTAATAAATTTTCTCCCCTGGAATTACCGGTGTAATGCATGCGAGCGTGACATTTCCATCGACCCAATATTTAGCATTTTACTGACACTTTCCAGGTACTAAAAATAGGAAACTTGTACTCATTATGTTTACACTAAGCGACTACTAAAGAATTTGCATACACTTGTTATCGTTTTTAGGCTTATGTAGCGCCGGGCGAAAACCCATATAGTTTGTGGCAGGTGTCCGTCCATCCGTCGTAATTTCTTTCAAGAAGATGAAATGAGGACAGGGGAATTAGAAGCAAGAAAGTAGGCGAAATGAGGGGAAAGAAAATAGGGGAAATGAGGGGAAAGGAAGTAGGGGAAATGAGGGGGTATGGGAAAAGGGAAGTAGAAATAAGAAGTGAGGGAAGGGGAAGTTAGGAGAAATTAAAGGGCAGGAAGTAGTAGGAGTGAGGAGACGTGAAGGGAGGGGAAGTGAGTGGAGAATGAAAAATTGGGGAGGGGAATTTAAGGGAAATTGGGGTTGTAGCGAGAGTGAGAAGAGAGAAACTAAGGGAAGTGAGGGGCGGTAATTTGAGGGAAAGTAAGAGAAGTGAAGGGAAATGCGGCGAGTGAGAGCAAGGGAAGTGAGGCGGAATGATAAGAGGAGAAGTAGGAGAAGTAATGACTAGGGAAGGGAATTAGATCAAGGAAGCGTCAGCGGAGGGAACGAGGAGAGGAGGAAGCAAAAGAGGAGGAAGCATAGGAGGAGGAAGTTGGTAAAGGGGCGAATGGTGAAGTGGGAGGAGAGAAAGTATAGGAGGAGTAGGTTTAAACGACTTAGGGTTTCGTAACACTATGCAGTTTAACCGAGAGGTGAAAAAATGTTTTTTAACAAAAATACATTTTTAGTCTACATTATTCATTTTATTCAGAAGGTTGTTTTTTTAATTGGAGATTTGACTTTAGGTGGCATTAATTTATTTTTAATTTAAATGGTTTGGACTACATGATACTAAAATTAATTTATTTCATATATAAACGATTCCAATCAATGAAAATCCCTCGAAACTATATCATGTCTCATTATTTCACAAGCATTAATTTGTTTCTGCTAAAATTGAACTCCTTTGATTACAAGTTTAATTAATGGAAACCTTTTTTTCAAATGTCTTTTTCTAATATTATAAAACAGATGAGTTTTGAAATAGAAGAATTTGATATAATAATTTTCAAGACTCTGAAGTAAAGAACTTACAAAATTTAACATTTGGAGAATAACTTGAATCATTTTTTCTATATGAAGTTATATGATTCTTGAAATTTGAACTGAGGTTACAAGTAACTGCATTTAATATTGTTTTTTCCTGATTATTATCGAATTCAAAATCTCTTTGTTAAATGAAGTCATAATCCAACTGAAGATTTTGTTATTAGGGGCACTCCATGCGAAAGGTAACAAGTGTGGCATCGATTTTATGTTATTGTATTGTGATTGAAATGCTAAATACTGATGTCAAAGGGTTTTTGAAAATGAGCAGCTTTTTGGCAGATATTGTTGAATGGAAATTGTATCACATTTTGACAATTCTCATCTCGTTTAATATTGATCAGACAAAAAAATGTAGTATGCGCAGAAAATGCTAAAGTTCAAGAAAATTAAATAAAAAGTAAATAAATGAATATAATGTTTAGAGAGGCTTGGAGTTGTTCTCGAAATAGCAAAAATGTGTTATTTGATTTTTTGAAAAAGAAATATTCTTAAAGTTTTTCGGTTAGACAAATTGAGCAAGAGGCTATGATTATCAACCGATTTCAAAGTAGTTGTTAAGACCAATTTTCAACCTGCAAGGATTAATCTTTAACAAAATGATCGAAATTTCAGATAAGAACACTAGTTTTCAATGAAGCAGTTATATTTGCAACCAAATAGTCTAACTTTCAAGCAAAAGGAACAAATTTTCAACAACAAAAAAATGAATTTATAAAAAGTCAGTTGAATTTTCAACTCACGACGACGTATCCTGGACAAAATTATAGAATTATCAAACAGAAAAGCTGAATCCTAACCAGTGAAGATTAACTTTCAGCCAAAGAAAGATGAATTTCTAATCCAAAAAGATGAATTGTTTATCCAGAAAAACGAATGTTCAACAAAACATTTGAATTGTCGACCAACAAAAAAAAAAGACTTTTTGATAAAATAGTTGAAGTTTCAACAAATTAAACTCAATGAAAAAGAACTTTTAATCATGGAAGATCAATTTGTAACTGAAGAATATGACTTTTCTATCAAGAGATGTATATTATACAATCCAAACGGATGAGTTTTCTATCCAAGAAGATGAACGTTTCAGAAAACTGTTGAATTTTCTACTACTGAAGATTACCTTTCAACAAAATATTTGAATCTTCAACAAAACAGTATAATTTGTAACCAACAGCTGAATTCTAAGTCAAAAATATAACGTTAGACTTTTCAACTAAGATGAATTAACTTTTATAAAAAAAGATGAATTTTCAACAACAAAAATGATTCAAATAAAATAGTTAAATTTTGAAAAAAATTATTGAATTTTCAACCAAGTATTGAAATTTTTAACTAAAATAGATAAATTCCGAACTGGAAATATAATGGTAGAATGACGAATTTTTCACCCAGAGATGAATTTTCTAACCAAAAGGACGAATTTTGTATAAAAAACGATGAATCTTCAATATAACAGTTGAATTTTCAAACAAAAGAGATGCATTCGGAACCAAAAATATGATGGTACACTTTTCAGTTTGAAAACATTAACTTTCATCCAAAAATAGTTGGATTTTCTTATTAAATTTTATCAATGTAGTTTTTATTTAGGCTGAAAAACGAGATAAGAAGGTATTTTCTTCAAAAGAGTAATTCTTTGAAAGAAGAAAGAAGAGGTACAGGAAAAACTAATAGGCCAATCGATTTAGCTGAAAAATGACAAAATTTATTAACTGAGTTGGTGGCATGATATAAATAAACAATTAGATGGCATAAAATTCATAATTATACTATATATTGACTTTTTCATTATATAGGTATGGACTTGCATGTTGGTGGCGAAGGTGACAACGCGTTCAGTGACAGTTGAGGAGAGGATTTTATGGAATTTGTGTGGAACGTATGAGTGGTGTGTGAGGGTGGAAGCTCAAGAGGTGAGTAGGGTTTTGTGGGGTGAAGTGAGGGGATAAAAATTAATTTTCAAAGCAGTTCGGAAGTGGGATTTAGTTAAATAGAGAAAGTGAGGTTAGGTTGGCGAGAGATCGAGGGAGTTTATGGTCAGCAGTTGCAGGGACTTCGAGGGGAACAAGAGTGGCTCAGGTAGTGTTGGGGGATGTTAAAGGAGAGAAACGGGTGTGTGCAGGGGCTGTGTAGAATTGAAAAAAGTTGAATGAAGAGAAATTTTGGAGTGATAGACGGCAGCAGTCTTTAGAGACAATTGTCGGATGTAGAAGGTACTGCATGGAGAGGTCTCAGTTACCAACGCAAGAGCGGGAGGTGGTCAGCGAGAGTGCTGGCAGTGCCGATAGTGAAACTGACGGGGAGGAAATTTTTTACACGCCACGACGACCAACAGTGCGTGGCCCGGTGTCGAGCGGCGCGATGCTTCTGGAAGAGAGAGAGAAAGTGAAACGGCGGGAACGTAGGAAGCGAGAGGAAGAGGTAGAGAGAGTCTAGCGCAAGCAAGGGGGAGGACCTCTTGAAGAGTAAGAGAGACAACACAGAGAGAGTCCGGCGAAAAGTGCGGTAGAGAGTCCGTTCAAGAAAAGTACAAGAACATTTAGGTCACCTTCCTAAAAATGGAGGGGCAGTCGGAGAAAGAGGCATTAGGGATGCTGTTTGGCGAGATCAGGGGACTGAGGGAAGACGTAAGGGGGACCAAGGAGCAGATGTAAGGCATGATGGAGGACTTGATAATCAGAGATGAGAAATGTGAAAAGGAGGTGAAAGAGCTGAGGGAGAAAGTAGAAGGATTAGAGCGGGAGGTGGTTTTGGTAAGAAAGGAGAAAGAAGTTAAAATGAAGCAGATGGAAGAGGAGATTAGAGTGTGGAATGTAAAGACGGAAAAAAGACTTGAGAAAGTGGAGGGCACGTCGACAATGGAAGTAATTAACAGGGGGGAGGGCGAGAAGGAAGGTATTTGGGAGAGGGTGGAGAATATGTTAGAAGGTAAAGTGGGACAACGAAGAAATGAAAAGTAGGAGAGGGTGGATAGGGAAAGGAATCGAGAATGGACAGAAAAGAGAAGGGAGACAGGAGAAATAACATTGTGATAACAGGGTTGAAGCTAAAGGGGAGAAACAAGAACGAAGTAATGGTCGTGGAGTTAGAGAGCTGTGAAGGAAAGCTGGGGGTAATGCGAAATAAGAATAGCATGAAGGATAAGGAGGTTTCCAGCGATTGCGATTTGACAAGGAAAGAAAGAAACGTGCAGAGAATGCTAAATGACAAGGCTGGGAGGGAGAGGGGTAAATGCAGAGCAGCGAAGGTAGGATACCGGTAAATAAGATTAGACGAGAAAATGTGGGTGCCAGATGAGGAGAAAGAGGTGTTGAAGAAAATGCATAAAAATGTGTTTCCTACGAAGTAGGGAGGTGGGGGTAGAGCAGGGTGGAGGAGTAGTGAAGGTGCTGCACTAGAACGTAGCAGGGGTAAAGAAGAGAGATGAGTTCTGGAGATATATATGAGAATTTGATTCCGTGTGACTGGTAGAGATGTGGGTAGAGAGAAGCGAGCGGGATAGAATAGAGCCAAAGCTGCCAAGGGGGTATAGGTGGAGATTATAGGAAGCAGTCAGAGTGAAGAAAAAAGGAAGGGCTAGTGGGGCAATGAAAACGGTGGTTTAGGATGGATTAGAGGGAGAATTTTATGAAAAGGGAGAGGGGGGCGTGCAAATGAGGGCAGCGAAGATAGGAGGGGCCACGTATGTTTTTTTGACAGTGTCAAATAGGGATGGAATGCAAAAAATTGATGAAAGGGTAGGAGACTTGCTATGCGAAAGAGAGGAGGATATGGTGGTACTGGGTGGGGACCTCAATGCAAGGATGGTGAGGAAAGGGGTCCTCCACAGGGAAGGCGACAGCTTGGAAAAGAAATCGAAGGTTAAGATAATGAATAAGAAGAAGGGGATTTTAAGGGACTGAATGGAGGATAGAGGCTGGATGTGGCGAGTGGTTTGGTAACAGGGGACAAAGAGGGAGAATATACATATGTGAGTGAGGTAGGGGTATCGGTGATAGACTACAAATTTATGTGTATGCAAGGGTAGGGGGAGACGGAGAGATTTGCAATGGAGGGTAGGGTAGGATCAGACCATCAGTATTTAGGGTTGTGGATAAGGGGGGACAGCCTCGGGAGGCAAAGTGGGGAAAAAGTGTCGACATGGGAAAGGGTCGGCTGGATGATGGAGGCGATAGAGAAGTATCAGGAGCAGTTAGAGGAGGTACGCTTCAAGGGGAAGTCGGCGGAGGAGATATCGGAGGATTTGAGAAAGAAAGTGAAAGGGTGTGTAAAAGAGAATGCATCCAGAAAGAAGAAGAAAGGAATGGAAAATCCTTAATGGGATGCGGAATTTCGGAATATGAAAAGGAAGGTGAAGAGGAAGTACAAGAAGTGCAAAGAGGGGACTGCGAAAAAAAAATTAGCACCTAGAAATGAGAAAGGGGGTTAGATTGAGGTGTGAGAAGAAAGAACAGAAAAGAGGAAAAGAGGAAAAGGAGAAAGTACTGGAAGGGGAGTTGTGGATTGTTAAGACAGAGAGGGACGTGCGAAAGATAATAAATGGGTTGAGGAAGCGTGGATTAGGTATGAGCAAGAAGATAGGGAGTAAGGAAAAAAGGGAGTTTTTTGAGAAATCATTTCAGGGCTCAGATTCGTAAAGAGAGATGATGGGAGTAGAAAAACAAGGAAGGCAGAGATAAAGGAGTTGAATGATGAGGAGATCGAGGAGCAGATCAAAGAGTTAAGAAGGACCAAGGCAGCAGGGTTCGACGGCGTAAAGAACGAAGCGTGGGAAGGGATTCCCAGAAGGGTGAAGAGAAGTGTTAAGAGTGCCACTGTATAAGAAAAGAAAAAGGGATGGTGGTGGTGGAGAGGCTGCGGTAGTATGTCGAGGGAAAAGGAATATTGCTGGAGACGCAGGGTCAAGAGTGTACGTGTTTTTTGCGGATCTCAAAGGCCAATTTCCTTCGGCGGACAGAAAGAGGTTGTGGAGAGTGTTTGGATAGGTGTTTAGATCAAGTGCGTCCGCTTAGCATAACGCTTTTTGCGATTTTATTCGCGGATATGGAAAGTAGGCTGAAGGCCGGAGTGGCAACAGGAGTGGGGGTCGGAGGGGTTAGAATCTGGTCACTAGCGTATGCAGGTGACATAGTGTTGCTGGCAAGAAGCGAGTAGGCCATAAAGGAGATGATGAAGAGGTTGAGAAGATACCTGGATAATAATAGGTTTAAGCTGCATGCAGAAAAGTCCAAGGTTATGGTTTTCAGAAAATGATGTGGAAGGGGTAAGGGGGGAGTGAAAGTGGTAGCGAGAGGCAGTACCTGGGCTGCTTGTTTCGGAGGAATGGGGGAGTGGAGGGTTACATAAAAAAGAGAGTGAGGAGGGCGAATGTGGTGATGAGGCAGGTGTGGGGGTTGGGAAAGAAGTTATTCGCAGATGAATTTGGAAGAAGAATGAAATTATTTGAGTCACTAGTAATGAGTGTGCCATTATATAGAGTAGAGGTGTGGGAGTGGAAGGAAAGTGAAGAGGTAAATAGGAGACAGTAGAGGTATGTAAAGTAAACATTGGAGTTGGCAAGGAACACGCCTAATTATATTATCAAGAGGGAAACGAAGAGAACGAGTTTAGGGATTCTAACAGGGAGTCAGGCGTGTAAATATGAGAAATGTTTGAAAGAGGGGGAAAGTAAGCTAGTCAGGGAGTTTGGTGGGGATGGAAGAATAGAAGAGGGGGCTAGAAGGTGGAGGTTGGATGGGGAAAATATTTTAGAACGCATAAACTGCAGTTGCATTGAGTGAGCAGGATGCACGTGTAAAGAAGGAAGGTATATGAGATGGTTAAGAAAAGCGGCATGGAGAGAGAACATACAGCAAGGGAAGAAAGAATAAGAGAGTCAAGGTTCGATGGAAACTATGTGTGGATTGTACCAAAGGCGAGAGCTCAATATTTGTGTGAGGGAGGAGAGATAGGAAGTCAGGAGCTTATCGCGAGGATGAGATGTGAGTACATGGAGGGTTTTGATAGGTTCTGGCTCTCTAGGGAGAAGAGGATGTGTGAACTATGTGGAAAGGGGTGTGCAAGAGTGAAGCACTGGTTGGAGGAGTGCGTGGAGGTGGAAAGAAGTGGGATAAGTATGGAGGTATTGATGCAAGAAAGGGGGGACAAAATGGCAGTAGCATAGGTGAAGGGGGTGTTGGGTAAGATGGAGAAGAAAAAAAGGAAAGAGAAAGGGGAATGGAGGAGAAAAGATTTTAAATATGAAAGGAAGTAAATAAAAGTAATCTGTGAATATTGTAAATAGTATATAAGTAGTAGGTATCAGTCGCGAAGGGAGAGTTTGGCAACGCAAAGCAAAGCGAGAAAGTAGGGACATGTGTGTGAGGCTAGGCGAAGCGAGAAAGGCAATGCGATAAGAGCGAGTGGTCTTAGAGATAATGTATGGATGGATGTTATCTTTGAAGGGTTATTTTTGAGAAAATTCTGTATAAAATGGAAGTGTAAGCAAGTCAAGTCAATTGTTCAAGGCCAGCAGGCTGAAAAATAAACGTCTATGTAGATATATATAACAAATTGGGGGGAACAACAATTTATTCAATAAATCAATTTTATGTCATTTCTTCAGCACAATCGGATAGCACTAGCAGTTTTTCGGTATCTGGAACATTTAAAGAAGTGTTTGATTGAAAAGTATAAAAATAGCTGCAACAGATAATTGTTTATAAAATTTTTTCAGTATGTAACGAACTTTTCTTTTAGTCAGATGGAAACGATACATGCAGAATTTTCTTAATTTTTATTCAAGAAAAAAGTTCGAATTGGATGAAAATAGTAGTTTGAGAATTATTCCGACCAGGAACACTTTTTTTCCTTATACTAAGCGGCACCGCTGGTAGAGGACTTGAAGAGGCTTCTTCTGAAGGAAAAACAAAACAAATAATGTAACCTTTTTTGTGGAAAGCGTTTTTTGCTTTATTCACGAAATTTTCAAGTGTATATATTTTCTTAATATATCTCAAAATAAGTAAAGTCTGACGTCAAAAAGTCAAATCGGGCAATTACAACCAAGATGTATCTTTAAAAAAAAAGTTATCCAGAAATTCAAAATTCCATATCCCTGCCATTTTTTCGAATTTTTGAAACTTATTAAATGGGTTTTTTTCACTACCGAATCATCATCATGTATAATGAATTAGAGCTAAATCCTATTCTGACACAAAAATTTCCATTACCAGATGACGTGGATGCCACCTAATATCTAAAAAGGAAGTTTTCGTTCGCAAAATGACTTTGTCGATCTAAACAAAACAAAAAATGCTTCACGTTCGAAGAAAGTCATAAAAACATGATTGCGTGATCCAGCTTATATCGTATAACTTTTTCACTGAAATGAACAATTTTCTTTGAGCTAACTTCAAAGAAAACGTTTTTGCCTTTTTTCGCTTTTTTCCCGATAATAAGTGTCAATACATACATACATTGGTACCTATAATCTGACTTTGATCATGAATATAGACTATAGATTGATCGTAGATTTGTAAAAAAAAAGAGCAATTGGAGACAAAAGTAAAAGTCGAGAATTGAAGACATCGAGGAGAAGGTTTTCCAATAAAGCTCTCGTAAATAACAAGAGCTTTTTATGGCGCTGTCATCCCTGATACGAAGCGAGACGTCCAGTGATCCGTACTCAGCGATCCTCTTTCCCTCCGAAATCACCTGTTGCCCTTCACTAATCCTCTCGTTCGACCTTTCATGTCTCCATCTCGTATAGAACGTTAATATCCGACGTTAAATAATTAAAACCCGCCATTATGCATTATCATCACACAGGAGCAATACATAAAGAGACAATGAGGAAGATAAAATTAGAACAGTTTTCATTCAGAATCCAGTTTGTAGTCTGCATACACTAACCAGCACCTGTTGCCCTAAATAAGAGTTAAAACGTTGTACTTGCTTCAAAATCTTTCACAGTTGCTTTACTATTAAATGCACGTGTCTTAATTTCCTTTCATGGTGGTTTGTGTCACCATGACCTTTTTGGACAAATATGTTATTGGTTCATCAGAAATTGTACAGACAGACATTTTGTATGAAGTGAAAAGTATGAAGTGAAAAAAGAGTAGGTATAGAGTGAGACAAGTTCCTGATCAAGTCCTATAATTCTGGAAATTTTCCGAGATCGTACAATGTAAGATACAAAGCCTCGGAAGGAAAGAGTTTTCAACGCCAAGTATTCAAAACTCAAGTCCCTTAATTTGTCACTGAAATATTTCGGAAATAAGTTTCCTGTTTTCTATTCATTCTAAATTAAAAATTAAATTTTGTACGTTTTTGATCGCTGCAGTAAACCGCAAAAAAATCAACTTGCTTTTGTGTTTTTCGCTTCAAATCCTTCTACTTATCCCAATTATTATGAGGAATTCATTGAATTTATAAAATCTCTATCAGATCAATAACTATCAGCAATATCTATCAGATATTTCTTTGATTTGTAATTCTTTTGCAGAATGATTGCGATCCAATTATGCAAATTGGTTTGTAAATTGTTGAGAAAAGTAGTACATTTTTTTTAAATCCTCTTCGCTCGGATAAAAATCACTATTTTCACAATTTTTATTGGAATACTTCATAATGATAACATTCATCATTACTTTAAAACGTATTCAATTATTTTAATAAAAATAACAATATATTGCAATGATCAATCTACGAAGTTGCAAATGTTGAGCAAAAGATAGAATATCATAGGTGAAGATATTCCAAAAAGGCTGTATTTTTTTCTAAAAGGAAGCGAAATTTCAAACTCATATTCGCGTTGAATTTTGAAAGTAATACCTTGAGTCTCAATGTTTTTTTTCTTTCGAAGAAAATGCTTCATTTGATTCAAATAAAACCAAAAATGTATTCGCAATAATATGAGTGACATATTCCACAATAACATATTTTACTCTTTTGAATCATTAGAACGTCAAATCTTACAAAATAAATACTTATCTAAATGCTTTGCAGTACAAATTAAAAATTGAGTACAATTTCGATGATTCACAGATGCGGTTTCATTTGCGAAAAGTACATTTTAAATCCTAACTCGACAATTTAATCATCAGAACATTTTTTAAAGTATAATTAACATAAAGAAACTAATTAATTAAATAACGACTCTGGGACTCCAGTAACAGAAGCTTTTTCAATTATGTGATTTTAATGATTAATTTGACCTAATTGATGTTTTGAGTTGAAAAATGCATTAATAATTAAATTTCTAAACAAACTATTGTGCTCTACTAATAGAGTGAATAACTAACAAAATATGGATCAAAGAGGACAATTTTGGCCATTCATATAATTTTAATAAAAACTAATTTGAAGTCCAAAACTGTAGATAGGTTTTTTCTTCTGGAAAGTCGAACAGAACTAGGCGAGAATCAGGGTGAAGAACATTTCTACATATCTTTTCCTTCACTTGGTGAGAGTCACTGATTTAAGGACCAGAAAAAACCTATCTGATAGAAAGGCGAAAGTTTAACCAAGACCTCGAGATGCCAATAGCTATTGTTTCAGAAATTTTAAGCCAATATTTGGGGATGAGCCGCGTGGCTGCAAAATGCGTACTACGATGGCTGACAGAAGACCAGAAGCATTATTGTCAAGTGGAAGTCACCCAGAACAACTTGGATTTAATGAGAAACAACCCGAAAATGTCCAAAAAGATCAGGACTGGGGATGAGTAATGGGCCTGAGACCCTATAACCCTGACACCAGAAAGGTATTGTGTACCATGAATGTGCTTTAAAAGGTCAGGCAGGAAACAAAGATGATTGCCAGAAAGTTCTGAAACAATTACGTGACGCAGTGAGAAAAAACAGCCTGATTTGTGAAAAGTGACGACTGGGTCCTTCACCACAACATGGCAGCTTCTCATTCATCGCCGCTTATTCAGAAATTTCTGGAGAAACACGGCCTTACAGAACTTCGGTAGTCCCCATATACGAGTAGTCCTGCACTGGCTTTCTGTGATTTCTGGCTGTTTTCGAAATTTAAGTATCCTTTAAAGAAAAATTATTCCAAGACGTATAGGAAATGAAAGAGAATGCAACGATGCAGCTGTTAGCTATTCAGAAGGAATGCTGCCGAAAGTGAGAGGATCACTGGAAGAAGGTTGTAGTTTTCAAAGGGGAGTACTACCAAGGGTATATCATCGCTATTGACTAGAAGTATCTCTTGCTTCTGCTACGCCACAAGGCCGGATACTTTCCGGACATATCTCATGAAGCGTTCTTCCAACCGAATGTATCCAGATATCTCACATATCTGTGTGGATAGGCTACATAGGGTTCTACTTGTCTCCGAATTTAATTAGAATCTCTAATTATCTATGATAAAGATGAATTCGTATCTTCATTACGGAATTCATGATACAAAAAACACATTTTTTATAAAAAGAATGCAGATAGAGCCTTTCTTCAAAAGAAAGCCAGATTATTACGTGTGTTACGTCAAGCGTGGAGTCCATACTACGTTGCTAAATTCGATTGAAGTTCTACACTATTTCGGAGAGTATTATTGTTGATCCGATTTTAGGTCACAAATGGCACTCTAGGATTTAGTGTGTGCTCCATCGTTTGTAGAAAATGACAATATCATCATGATACCATAGAGGACTTATTACGTAGTAACATGAATGTTTTGCGAATAATGGAGAAAGAGTCGAGCATTTACAATTCAATCAATGAAATCAAAGCGGATCGGAAATGATGCAGGCCATCGCATCGCTAAAACCTCTATTCTCGTTTTCCTCTGCTGCTGTGCTACAACATTCCAGTTTCAATCCCTATCGGCCATCTCTCTTTGCTCGCGGACATTGTTGCATTCGTATTCTCACACATGCACACCTTTTGCGTCGGTGCATTTAGGCAATCCGATTGCCTTGCATGTTATCCCTTTGAGTATTTCACGCGCTCGAAACTCACATCGCTAACCGGATATATGTACCGAATATGTAGTGCAATAGTTTTTCCTCGAAAATGCCGATAAATTATTTGCAGAGTTTTAATTTAAGGTACAAACTTTTCACTTTGAATCGCCATTTTCCTATCTTGAAACGATTTGAATATATTTTAAATCAATCCATTTGCTTGGCAATGGATATAATACCAATCCGATTTGGCTTTCCGTCCTCCCGGGTTTTTTAAAAAAGACTTGATTGGCCAATCAAGTTCAAGCAGTCCCCACCATGGGGCACTCTGGCCAATCACAGGCATCGTAGAGAATACATATATAAGAACAACATAACCTGAAACTTCAGTTTCAGGTCAGCCCTGAAGAAGTGAACTGCAATGTTCACGAAACGTCGGCAACATTCATAGTTTCGCACACGATTGAAACCCGAAAAATCTTTAAATTTTGAATTCTAAATTTTAAATTTAAATTTATTAGCATGAGAATTTTTAATCCTGATATCTGACTTTTCCGACCGATTTCCAAAAAGGAAGGTTTCTGTTAACACTAGACAGATTTTCATGAAACACGTTTTGCATGAATATTCATCATATACACGGGAAGAATTTGTTCATGAGAAATTAGCGAATTCGTTCCGAAGTGATGGATATGAAAAAAATTCGTCAAATGATAAATAACTTTTCGTTAAGACAAATCAAATCGTTCCAAAATAATTACTGAATTGATAATGAATATGAAAATTCGGCAAGGTAAAAGTTGAAAATGATAATTACGAATCAGTTGAAGAGAAAATATAGGATAGTGCAACATCTTCTCTCGAAAAATCGAGACAATTTATATTTCTTCTCATTTACCTTTTACTATTCTTCAACGGTGAAAATGGTGGTTCTTGGTTGCTGAAAATTACGGAAATATCCAACGTTCTGGACATATATCTCGCGGGACCAAGCGTACCCCGTAGCACAGTGAAGATGCGGACCTCTTTGCACAGCCGAGTGAGCCACACCCACCGACATGGAGCCTTATCCTTGGGAGGTAACTAGCCTCTTTTGAGGATACCTACAGTTTGAGGTCGATTCCGAACCACCAAAGCCCTGGAAGAAGTACAAAGGAAAACATCCATTGGTACCGGCACAGGGATCGAACCCCAGACCTCATGCTGGAGAGCATGAACCGTTATAACATGAAACACCGAGACTCTATGAATCGGCTGAATAATAAACCATTTTAAACATTTTTGAATTTGCGGATGTTCAATTTTCAATATTTCACAAATACAGGATGATCCGTCTAAATTTGATTTTGAAGGTAGAACGATTACATTTTCAAAAAAGTTTACCCCTATGTATTAATATTTTGTTTAATATTTAATTACTTAATATTTTATTACGTGAATAACATAATTTGTTTAAATTAAATTTCTTCTTTCATCCATCCCATGATGAAGTATTCTACAAAATCTTTCGAAACTATTCAATTGTTCAATATTGTATCCTCAATTTCCCAAGGTACTGGGAGAATAAACTTAAATGAAAATGAAATACTAACGAAGAGATAACAAGTTACAAAGTAACTAAAAGCATTTCTTTCTCACCCAAAGAGTGCTCTTTATTACAATTGCAAGCAACTTAATGACTGAAAATCTTTGAGTCCTGTTTCATGAAAGAAACTGACTTTCAACTTCTCTGTAATTATTCTCACGTAAATAAATTGCACTGCGAGAATGAAATGCAAATTTAGATTGCACGGATGAAACAAATTAAGACTTATTGTTTCGAAAAGCTCTCTTGATATTAAACGTACTCATTTACGTTATACGCACTTTCATTCAAACATAAAATTATTATAATAATTTAAAGCACTAAAATAATTATTCTTTGACAGTCGCTTTACATTTGCAACAAAAGAAAATCGAGTTTGAAAAATCATTGCGGGGTGAGGGGGAGGTATAAATTAAGTAATTAATATGCAAGCTTCTGAATTAAAAAACTGAATCATTTCTTTACAATTATATAATAAACACCCATATTTTTAAGAACTCCTTTGAGTAAAAAATTCAAAAAATAGCTGTATAATTTATTTGGAAAATTTGAAGATTAAAAAATAAGCTGTGGCTATTTCAAAATTTGAAGAAGCTTTCGTTCTCTGTGATGATTATATACACCAGTTCCCGTTAGATCACTGAAGGTGTGGTGGACCCACACTGGTAGTATTTATCCACCTAGAAACACTACCCGAATCGGGTAGTGAGGCAATGAACTTTCGAGTTCGAAATGCTAATCAATTTTTTTTTTTTTTTTTTCAACATAGGCGCCGCGACGAGCGCCTACAAGTAAGCGTTTCGTATCTTTAGGTGCTTATATTTGGGATGGGGTCAACTTTGCACGTAGCAACTTTGCACGTGCCCAACTGTGCACGTCGATGGCCACACGGAGAAAAATATTTCGAGAAACTTTACCAAACTCAGTTGGGTAAAGTTGGGACATATGGACACTTTGATAAAGTTTCATATCTAGTTTGGTAAGACGAAATTCGGTAATACTTCATTAACAAACATGAAAGTGCGACAAACTGACACGAATATCTTCTGAACTGTACTTTAATTAATACTGTACTTGGTAGTTGACATTTTAATGCACATAATTGTAAAATATATCAAACTTCAGATAAAGATTACTGAACAATTGGGTAAAACGCGGTCGAGGGCTTGGTACAAAATATAAGTGGGTTTACAGAAAAGGCATGAAGGAGTCACTGACGCTCGAGAAACTTTAACTGGCAGTTTGGTAAACCGTAACCTTCTGTGAATCAAAAAAAACAAACTTATACACAGTCAACAGCATACACTCACATACACATGAGTCAGTTACAGCCAATCAGAATACAATTTCATTACAAATACACTGACGACACGTAAACCTTTTCAAACACATATAACATACATATAAATAACCCTAATATAATACTACACATATATAAGACGCTTTCGACGTAACTACGCTGACGCACGCTTCACATTGAGAGGAGAAATTTGGAACTTCCTTATATACTAACTAGAGGAATTGATTCAGCGCTTGTGAGAAACGACCAGTGCCGTGACTAAAGTTTTCATAAAAAGATTTATATTATAAGATCTATATTTTTTGGAATATGTATTTTGTAATTGCCACTTTAATTCTGAGTAATTTTCCACCTTTTCTTTGGATATTAACTTGATTCTAATATTATCTGAGTAAGGTATTAAAATGATATCAAAGCACAATTCAATAAAGTTTCCAAATTTTGGACGACTTCGTTTAGAAATAATAAATAAAAAAGTATGCAAAATGTCTTGCTACGCACCTATTTGAAGCTACAAATTTAAAATGAAAAATTGTCAAATCATATTTAAACCATTTTTTAAATATGTGAAATTTACAGATGTTACTTATATTAACTTGGAAAAGATAAAAATTAAAAGTAGAGTTAAATATTCTTCCGTTAAGGATGTTCAAAATCTCTTTAAAGTCTGTCCCACAGGTTTTTTGCGTAAAATTCATATACATCACAAATACGTTCCTTGATATTTTATTTTTATATTTTCATACCCTCTCGGGTAATCCTTCATTTTTAAAAAATATTTGAGGCCGTTTGAAAATTTTGTTGTTTTCGAAAATCATATTATCTAAAATTGTCAACTTCACGGCAATCACTCATAAAATATGTAAATATAAAAAATTAAAGATCTTTACACAAAATGTGATTTACTTAACTTTTTCTCTCTTACACCACTTTTAAAATTTATGCTCTTCAATTCTTCATTTCTGTTATTTGACTTTTCATTACTTGAGGTTGTTTTGTATCTTTTTAAAAATCAGTTCTTTTAACTTTGGTCTTTGTAACTATTTAATACAATAAAAGGATGTAATCAAATACAAAGATTTAAATTTTCGTATGATTGATCACAGTTTATCGAGATAAAATCACACTATCGTTCGAATTTGGATATATCCTTTCACCACAATGTCAGGTAGAATTTTAGAGAATTTTTAAGCCAATAAAACGTGTTTTCAAAAAAATTGCACTTACATGGTTATGACATGTAGTTATTTGCACAACTATTTCTGTTTTTGCATCTGCTTTAGGCGAAATACGTCATTTGCATTTCATTTTAATTTACAAAAGCTCACTCCATTTCCCGAAAGTTTCTTTACAATTATATTCGTCTCGTTTTCGTAGAAATTATTTTATTTAAAAATAATACGTACAACTCTTTTATTTAGTCATGTTTTAAATAAAACAATTTTCTATATGATATTTAATAAAAACGTGATGAATACAATTGTAAAGGACCTTTCAAGGAGTAGAATGAGCTTTTAAAAATTTTAATCGAATGAAAATCATATGAATTTTACCCAAAGCGATTTGTGCTTTTTGAATATTCATTACTTTTAAGCAATTAAATTAAAACTTTCAAATTGGCTAATAAATTATTGAAAATATTACACATGTTTCATATTAGTACTTTTCGCTGGGTGAAAAAAAAATATTATAAAATCAAAACATTTCAAAGACTTGAAATTTATTTGAAATTTTAGGTTGTGTAATTTTTTTAAACTGGAAATTAGCATTTTTAAACAAGAATCATCAAGATTTCTGATTTTTAACAATTGTAGGTTAGGTTAACGATTTATACCAAAAACTGGTATTGTGAAAAAATCACTATAGTTCAAATAGGATAGCAAATTTTTGAATAGTTTCAAATAATATTAACGTTCTTCACAAAAAATCGATCATCTTGCAAAAAAGTCATTGGATTTTGGAACAGATTTACAATTCTTAATAATTTTCTGTTATTTTATGTTTGTGTTTTTCATTGAGAATTATTAGTATTTTTAATAAAAAATTATTAGATTTCAAAGAACATGTACCATTTTTCAACAACTATAGCTTATGTTGACCTGTTTTATCTAAAATCGTTATTTTTGACAAATCATTAAATTTAAAACCAATGACTTTGTTTAAAATAAATTATATTTATAAAATTTCCAAGAAGTTTTAGAACTTTTCAACCATTTCAGGTTATGTTGCTGTTTAAGACCAAGAATTTTGAGTGAAAAAACGGTATTTTTAATGAAAAATCATTTGATTTCAAAGAAGATTAAAACTTTTGTTTCATTATAGGTTTTAGGCTAGTGATTTTCACCGGCAATTTTGATATAGGCTTCAAAGAAGATTTACAATTTTGGAACGATTTAAGGTTATGTTAACCCTTTTTACCAGAAATCGGTTATTTAAAATTAAATTCATTTTACTTAAAAATTAAACTTAGGATTATGAACAACTTTAGGTTATATTAGTTTTTTTTTCGTCGGAAATTAGCATATATTGTATAAAAATATTATATATATATTAATTGTGACTTTCTTTGAGAATGTACACAATGGTGATCCTTATCAGTATATTTGATTATATCTGCAAAAATTACATAATTTCTTGTAGGTACGCAATGCACAATTGAAAGAGTTACTCTTTGGTTAATACCGCAGTTGACAAATTATATAAAATGTTATTATGATTAATCAAATTATATACAAATTTCTGTAAAAATGAAATTTTTTCCAATTACAATGAGTAAAAATACAAAATTATTTAAAACATTGTTGTTGAATAATTATTCATATATTCTTTAAAGATTTTTACGATGTAGATTTGGCAAAAACTTTTATTACACTGTATGGTAAAAAAATATTTTAAAAAATATGAAAAAAGATTTTAGCAAAAGAATTCTCAAAAAAATTATATAGCGACGTAAATTTAATGAAAAGTTTTTATTCGATTTTTCGTATGAGAAATTTCAGTTTAAGAAATTGTTTTTAAAAATTTGTTATTTCTTATTTTTGAAACTGAATTTTCTGTTATCAATACAAAACTTTGCAAAATTATACTATAGTAAGAGTTGTGGTAAAAAGATTTTTTTCCAAACCTCATTTATTGACACAATAATTTAAAAACAAAATTCAATGAAATCTAAGTTCATATTTAGATCAAATTTTAACAGAGTATTGATTTCTTTAACCTTCTAGTATTTATATTTAAAAAAAATTGTATCATGCAATAGGAAAAATATATACTTTCTTTTTTTTCGTGATACCGCGAATTTCAATTTTGATTTTCTCGGAACAGGATTATTTTTTTGGATCGAAGCTTTCTTATTCTCATTGAAATATAATTTTTTCATCCCACTAAATGAAAAAAAAACTACAAATTTTGTAAGGAAAACACTAACATGGCAAAAAGCACTGAAATAGCATCACTAAGGCTTACGCCAGAGGCGTCAATTTCGATCCATGGTAACCAACTTTGTAATAACCTTCCTAAATCAACTCCAACTTTATTTTGCAATTGTAGAACTATTATGCATTATCCAATACTAAATGCCAACGAGAACTATGAATAGGTTGAAAATTGAACAACTTATTCATAATTTAAAAAATGGTAAATATCTTCGAGGTGCTTAATACTTTTATACGATCCTGCAAGATTTGGGAAGTGGTGGGAGATGCTGGGCGACTGCGACTCGAATGTCGGTTTACCAAACTGTCGAATAAAGTCTAACGTAGCAAAAATTAAAATCTAGTCCACAGCGGATAAACTTTCATGCAATGTGGTGGAAACAGTCACATATCAAAAATCAATGTTTCTCTAGAATTGATTTTAAACTTTACCAAACTTTCGAGTATATAATACATTTTTTACTTAGAAACATTCACCGAAATTTGTCATTCTATAACCGATTTTAAGGGAAGCATTAACATTGCATAATTTAAAGTTTGCTTGACTTTACATTTGCAAACTTTACTCAACTAATATGAAATTTTATCCAATTTTTCCTCAATGTATGACAGAATAGTTCTCAATAATTACACGACGTGCATTAATGTTTACTTTTGAAAATATTTACTGTACATTTGGAAACTTTAATCTGCGCTATTAAAGTTTACCGAACTGCCATGTATTATTTAACCTTTTGCACGTCACAAATTATTACAATAATGTCAAACATTCTCCTTTTAGTCCATATATCCCAATTTTACTCAAAAGTTTGGTAAAGTTTCCTAACCAAATTTTCTCCGTGCAGACGGACAACTGTGCACGTCGCTGGTCAGACGGACAACTGTGCACGTGCCAACTGTGCACGTGCCATCTGTGCTCGTGCACAGTTGTCCAAGTACCAACTGTGCACGTGCACAGTTGTCCAAGTGACAACTGTGCACGTCCAAATTTCGACGTACACAGTTGTACAAGTTCCATCTGTGCACGTGCAAAGTTGCTACGTGCAAAGTTGTCCGTCACCCCTTATATTTTTGGTCCTACGTCAATTTTGCGTCATATGTCAATTTTGGGCCCAATGTCAGTTTTAGGCCATAATAATAATAAATAATAATGTCCATATTGGGTTCCATGTTAATTTGGCGACCTATGCTTATTTTCAGTCCTATACAAATTTTAGACCCTATGTCAATTTTGGTCCTATGTCATCAGTTAGATGCACAGATTCGAAGCAATGTTCTGGTGTTTAATGAGCTTGGTACGTAACCAGCCTCCTTTGAGCGGACCTACGGCTAAAGGTGGATTCCGAACCACCAGAGTCCCGATTGAAATACATAGAAAAAATTCTATTGGTACCGGCTCCGCGATCGAAACCCAGTTCTCCAGCACGGAAGCCTGACGCGATATCGTCTGAGCTACCGAGGCTCCCTTAAGGCGCTTCGTCGAGCCTACTTTTTAGCCCATGTATTCGTTCTGACATTAATCCCGCTAAACGGATGAATTGTTCAATGTAAGATTTGAACCACATAATCTGAAGGGTATAGTGCCTAACATTATTGCTTTTTTTTTTTGAAAAATGGTCTTGTTTTTGTGTTTTTTTAATTAATCGAAAATATGTTTTATTTCTGCGCCTATAAACGAGCAATCCGCCACCGGGAAAGTACCCCCGTTGAACGTAAAACAGGCGCTCTCCAAAGCATTCAGAATTTACGTTAATTCACCGTGACGGTTTTCGAGCCTTCTGAACCCAGGAGGTCGCTCGTAAATCTTCCGCTCTTTCCATTGTTGCATCCTGAGACGATTCGAGCCGCTTGAACGAAATTAATAATTATTAAAATATGCATAAATTGAATTTTTATATACTGCATTGGGTTCATTACATAATTACGAGACGATTAAAAAAAGATAGAAAAAAATCGGTTCACCCGTTCAATTTTTGTTGGGAGTTTTGGTAATGTTGCATTTTATTGGACATTACTTTCGATATTGTCACAGTATTCATTATCGGTGGGTGATTTACTTTGGTCTTTATCGAAAAAAAAACCTGAGTCAAGGATGATTAATCAATTCATTGAATATTCAATTCGATTCATCGATTCTAATTATTATCAACAAGTGATATTAAAAAAATGTAAACATATCGCAAATTTTGCTTCAAAGTATCTTCGTAACTTGAAATTGCTTCATTTTATCAACTCGATCATTTCTTATCATGAAAATTTGTTGTATGGTATAATTTGTTCGTTTTATAAACAATTATGTGAATAAATTCATAGTTGAGGCGTTCATTGGCAGAAAGTAATCGCTTTTCTTTTTTGGTAACTTTAAATTATATGAGTGGTAATATGTTATTATTAACATTGGTCATTTCATATTATTTGTTTATTTTCTAAACAAATTTTATAAACAAATGCATAGTTTGGTAATTTATAGACAGAAAGTAATACTTTTTTTCCAATCATCATCAAGTTACACAAGTGGTGATGTTTATTGACGAAGACTTGTCAATCGATATTATTGGTTTTTGTTATAAACAAATTTCATAAGGAAATGTATCTTTTGACCATTTACTGATAGAAAGTGTTCATTTTTCTTTCTACACGTCTTCAAATTACATAAGGGGTGATATGACCTGACAAAGAATTGTCAATCGATATCACTTTTTTTTTATTAATTTTATAAACAAATGCATACTTTGGTCGTTTACAGGCGGAAAGTAATAGTTTTTTTTTTAATCATCTTCAAGTTACGCATGTAGTGATGTTTTTTGACGTAGAATTCTCCACCGATATCATTTGTTTTTGTTTCCAATCAATTCTATCAATAAATGCATCTTTTGACCATTTATAAATAGAAAGTGGGCGTTTTTCTTTCTACTCGTCCTCAAATTACATACGTGGTGATATTCAGTCAAAAGGAATTACCAGTCGATATTACTTTTTGTTATAAACAAATGCATAGTCTGGTCGTTTATAGACAGAAAGTTATAGTTCTTTTTACAATCACCTTCACGTTGCGCAAGTGGTGATGTTTTCGGTATTGTTTGATTTTGTTGGAAATAAATTCTATCAATAAATGCGCCTTGTGACCATTTATAAATACAAAGTATTCGCTTTTCTTTCTACTCGTCTTGAAATTAAATAAGTGGTTATATTCAGTCACAAGTAATTGTCAATCCATATAACTTTTGTTTAATAAAAAAATGTTATAAAGAAATGCATCACTTGGACGTTTATAGACAGACAGTAATAGTTTCTCTTTCTCATCGTCTTGAAATTGTAAAAGTGGTGATGTTTAGTGATCAAGAATTGTCAATCGATAATATTTGCTTTTTTTTCTATAGACAAGTACACACTTTGGGCATTTCGAGATAGAAAGTGACCGTTTTTCTCTGTACTCGTCTTGAAATCACATGAGTGCTGATATTTGCTGACAAAATATTGTCAATCCATATTATTTGTTTATGTCATAAAAAATTTTTAATAAAAAAATGCATAGTTGGACCACTTATTAAAGTGGAGCCAGAATGTATTTCAAATGGGTCATGAAATTATTGCTTCAGCTAATTCTTCGAGAACATGAAAAAACATTTCCAGCGATATCGTTTGGAGGCAATGATGACAAACGATCACTTTCTACGTATGAATGGTCAAACTGTGCATTTCTTCATAAACTTTCTTCATAAGAAAACCAAATAATATTGATTCATATTATTCTCATCCTAATCACTCAATAATATCAGTCATATAATTTAAAAGGACTAAGAAAGAAAAACGATTACTTTCTGCCAAACAGCCCCTAAACTATGCATTTTTTAAACATAATTTGTTTATAAGATAAACAAATTATACTGG
>CAKNXH010001196.1:0-34135 GCA_932178445.1 Andricus quercusramuli
TTATAACTTATTAAGAATTATTACTCCTACATATGTTTCAATGCTTTCTCTATTTTGAATATGGCGCCAGAAGTCCTTTTAAATCGATTTAGTGATTTATCGGGACACCACGCAGCGCTGATTGTACTGTTTCTGTTTATTTTTTTTCGATCGTTGAAAAATGTTTTTATTTTTTAATTTTTTAATATTTATCGCGAGTTTTGACGTTCCGGAGGGACTTTCCCCCTCTAGTATGGATATGTGCTTCCTGTGGGGAAAAAATTGCCCCCTGACATCCTTTCGGTGCGCCAGCATTCGAAACCAATTTTTTGAGGTGAGTTTTGTAGGTTGGAATACCCACTACATGTGCCTTAAATCAGTTTACAATCCTACTAAAAATTGTACCCACATTCACTCTTATGACAATGAAGTCGATCTAAGTATTGTTTACATTTCCAGAGACGAAATCAGGGCTAAACTATGTAATCTCAAACAGAATAAGGGAGCTGGTATCGATGGCATCCCTCTCTCTCTCTTCTGAAGTCTTGCTGCTCGTCACTCACTGAACCACTTTTCTTAATATTTAACTCTTTCCTGAAAGTCGGTTATTTCCCGTATGTCTCGAAAAAGGGAATAATTGTTCCTATCCATAAAGAGGGTGACAAATCTAACATCACTATCTATAGGCCGATAACTATCCTTAATGCTATATCTAAATTAATTGAAAGTATAATGTATGATAAAGTTTATTTTGCATTTTCTAATTTGATTATTGACGAGCAATATGGATTTAGAAAGGGCCGCTCGGTCAGTACAAATTTATGTATCTACGCTCAATACTTACTGAGTGCACTAGAGGGCGGCGGACAGGTGGATTCCGTATACACAGATTTCTCCAAGGCTTCTGACAAAGTGGATCACAGTCTCTTAATTTCCAAACTAAGAGCCTATGGTGTCTCTAGTAATACAGTCAATTGGATAGATCCTCATCTGTATGACAGAATACAAGTTGTTAGGATAAATGGTCATATATCCAGCGAAATCTTGGCAACCTTGGGTGTCCCCCAGGGGTCGCACATGGGTCCTCTACTCTTTCTAATCCTCATAAATGATATAAAGCAATCTATTCAGCATAGTAACTTCCTTTGTTACGCAGATGACCTCAAATTGTATCTCAAAATTTCTTCCTTTGTTTGCGCTGCTAATTTTCAAGAAGATTTAGAAAGAATTCATTTGTGGTCTTTGGAAAACAACATGCCCTTAAATATTAAAAAATGCCAAATTATTGCATTCACAAGAAAGAGGAAGCTAATTAGATTCTTTTACAACATCGAAGGACAACTGTTGAATAGAGTTCTCTATGTTAGAGATCTGGGTGTCATCCTTGACTTTCCCCTGACCTATCTTGATCATTTATCTACGATCGTGAATAAAGCACTTAAAGCTTTAGGTTTCATTGTCAGAACTTCTAAGTCTTTTCATAATAATCTATTAGTTTTTAAAACACTCAATTTCTCGCTCGTCAGGCCTCACCTTGAGACGGCCTCCGTCATCTGGTCACCCTTCTATGCGGCCCATATAATGAGAATTGAACGAGTACAGAACAGATTTCTCAGATTTGTAGCTTGGCAGATTGGTATACATAGGAATAGATTTGACCACGATTACACTGAACTTCGAACTACCTTAAATATACCTTCAATGCAATCCCGACTCTTAACAGCAGACTTGCGTTTTCTTTATGATATAATTAATGGTCATATCGATTCTCCACAAATTCTATCCCTGATCTCGTTCTCTGCTCCTACTCTCTCTCTCAGAGGCTCGAACTCTATCTTCAGAGTTCCTTTCCATCGAACAAATTATGGCGGAAATGGTACTCTAACACGCATTTGTAAGGAAGCTAACCACTTTCCAGACTTAGATTTCTTCGACTCATGTTCATCTAGATTTAAGAACTGACTCACAGCAATACTCAGAGACAATAACAGTATATAATTTCCATTCATGGACCGGCTCGTGCGCTCTTTTGTTTACAACTATAACTTTTGTATTTAGTTTACTTCATATTTAGTTCCTCTTTCATATGTAATAAAGGGCGTTGCCCGTTGAATGTTCAAATAAATAAATAAATTACAAAAATGTGTATTCCAGTTGGTAATTTTGAAATAGTGTTACTTTTTTGTCATTCATCAAATACCTTTTTGGATATCGATAAAAGTATTTATTGTCACTTATTTTACGCCTTAATAGACTTTGTGCGAATAATATTAGTCGGGGCTAAAAAATGCCTGAACACTTATTGTTTTACATGAGCTTATCTAACAAGAGAAGAAAAAAAAATTACGAAAATTTTAAAATTTAAATGTCTAGTGTAATGTTTATTAAAAAAAAAAATAATTGCGAATATCTCGAGAAAGGCACATTTGCCAGAGTTCTGCTACACAGTTTTGGATTCTGGAGATCATTTTACATACGAATCCAGAAAAAAATCGAATGGACCTCGTCGATGCGACGGAAATGGGCATTTTTGCAAACACCGTATTTTTGGGGTGAGAAACCCGAATCTTTCAACCAAGGAAAAAGAACTTTTGTTGAACCATAGACATGAATTTTTGACTAAAATGATGGATCTTCAACAACAACAAAAAAAAGAATTTTCTACTAAAAATACTAATTTTTAACAAAATATGTGAATTTTCAACTAAGAAAGATAAATTCGCAAGGAACAATGGAACATCACTATTTTCAGTTCAAAAACTTTATTTTCAACAAACAAAGCAATTAATTTTTATCCAAATAGTTAATTTTTCAGTTGAAGAAATGACTATTTCACTAAAATAACAAATCTTCAAACAAAAAATAAATTTTCAGCCAAATAGTTGAATTTTCAACACAAAAGATGACTTTTCTTCCAAGAAAGATAAACTTGGAATGAGATACACGAATTTTGAACTAAAAAAGAACAATTTTCACCCAAAAATAGAATAGAAAGATTTTCAGTCGGAAAAATAAATTTTTAGCAATAAAGAGAAACGAATTTTCAAGAAAATAATTTAAATTTCAACAAAAAAAAGTCTTGAGCAAAAAGATCAAGTTACAACTAATGTGATTACTTTTCTACCAAGAAAAATGAATTTTCAACGAAATAGTAGAATTTTCAGCTAAACTAGATAAATTTTCAACGTGGAAGAGAGGAGTTAAATGTTCAGTGAAAAAATTTAGTTTCAAAGAAAAATCAACTAAATAAAGATGAATTTTCAGCCCAAAAGATGAACTTGAAACCAACAGGATTAAATTTCAATCAAGAAAGATGAATTTTCAGTTGAATTCCGTATACTTCGTGAAATATGTTAATTCCGTCTATTTCGCGAAATATGTGAATTCCGTATATGCCGTGAACTCCTTGTATGGCTTGAATTCCGTGAATTCCTTGATTTTCGTGAATTCCTTGAATCTTGGAGTACTCGAAACAAATTGAGCCTGGTGCAAAAAGGTTGAGCCCGACTCGGCGTGAGTTTTCGAGCTTTTCGCATACCCCTACAGATTATTAATTTAGGCGTGCACAGTTGGGAGTGTCTCTTCTGTGCCCGTACACAATTGTGCCAGTGGCAAAAAAGTGCACATTTGTAGCACCAGCCCTCGACGTGCACTATTGGGCTCGTGCACAGCTGCTTTGGCACAGTTGTACCATGCGCATATTGAGACGTGCACAGTTGGGAGTCTTCCATCTGTGCCCATGAGCCGTTTGTCGTATACCATCTGTGCACGTCGACATTTAGACGTCCACAGATGGTACCCTACGAACGGTTCGCGTGCACAGACAGAATTATTCCAACTGTGCACGCTTCAATTCGCGAGGGGTACAACTATGTACGAAGTTACTGTGCAGGAGCCGAACTGTGCACGCCAAGGGCCGGTGGCACAAATGTGCGCAGTTTTGGCCACTGGCATAACTGTGCACGTGCACAGGTACTACCCAATTAACGTTTTGCGTCCGCAGATGGGAAACTCTTGAATGTGCACGTGCACAGTTGGGACTGTCCCATATGTGCACGTGCACAGTTGGGACTATCAAATCTGTGCAAGTGAATTTGCAAGTTGACAACCTGATCGTTAGGGGATTGCTGAAAGCCAAAAGTCCGATGTTCGACCGGGCACGGAAAACTTTAGGTTCTCGAACAAGTTCGAGTTTTCCAAAAAGTTCCTGTACATACCTGAAAATTATGGGTTCTCGAAGCGATTTGGATACCCGAAAGGAAAAGTTCTGATCCGAAAATTCCAAGAAAGATTTGATTTCACAGGATTTGAGGATTCCATGGAATTCAAGGAACTCAAGGAAAAGCAGGAAATTACGCAATTTTCAAAATTCCAGGAATTTACGGAATACAAAGAATATACGGAATTCTAGGAATTTACAGAATTCAACGAAATTACGTAATTCACGGAATTTACGGAATTCAATTAATTCACATCATATAAGGAATTCCGAGAATCTAAGGAATTCAAGGAATTCAAGAAATTTAAGTCCATCAATATACTGACATACAGGAAATCCGTATTGATATTCTCCAAGTTTCATACATGGCATGCAATCTTCACTGAGAGGTCATAGCGACTAAAATTAAGTGATTATGGCGTTTTTAATTAATAATAACTGCTAGCGGAGAGCGACCTGCTAAACACCCTTACGTATCTAATTCGGACCTGATAAGAACCTATACATAAACTAACTGAAAAAAAGTGTAAGCACATTTTAGAAAGCACTCAATGAATCTATGACTTTACAAAACCTCCAAAGGGAAGGGTACAACTGTGCACGAGCCCATCTGTGCAGGTCGATGACCATAGGTACAAGTGTGCACGTTGTTGGCCACAGGCACATCTATGCATTGGGCCATTTGTGTACGTCTAAATTTATACGTGAAGAAATGATATAGTTCCAACTGTGCACGTCTAAATATCGACATGCACAAATGGTACCCTACGAACGCTTCACGTACACAGATGGGATACTCCCAAAGGAGCACGCCTCAATTTGCGAAGGTTACAACTGCGCACGAAGTTACTCTGCATGAGCCCAACAGTGCACGTCGAGGGCCGGCGCGGTGGTACAACTGTTCACGTGCACAGATAGTACTTAACTCACGTTTTCATGGACAGGTGGGACACTATCAACTGTGCACGTGCACAGTTGAAAGTATCCCATTACCAGCCTCGGACAATTGCGGGTTTTCGAACAGGTTCAAGTTCACGGAAAAGTTCCGGTATCCTGGAAAGTTGGATTTTCTAAGTGATTTGGTTCCCCAAAAGTAACCCGGAATGTTCGGGTCCGGAAATTCGAAAAGCTACTTGATATTACGGGATTCAAGGATTTCATGGAATTCAAGGAACTCAAAAAATCCCAGGAAATTACGAAATTGAAGGAATTTACGGAATTAAGAGAATTTATGGAATTCGAAGCATTTACGGACTTCGAGGAATCTAGAAATTCAATTAAATGGCGGTATTCTCTTAATTTACAGAGTAATATAAGAGGGAATATAAGGTATTCACGGAATATAAATACTTCAGGCAATATAAAGAATTCACGGAATTTGAAGAATACAAGGAATTCATGAAATTCAAGAGATTCAAGGAATTCACGAAATTCAAGAAATTAAAAAAATTAACAAATTCAAGAAATTCAAGAAATACACGGAATTCAAAGAATTTACACACTTCAAGGAATTCACAAAACTTCGGAACTCAACCAATTTGCGGAATTTGAGGAATATACTAAATTTAAGGAAACAAGTAATCCAAGGAATACACGGAATTCAAGAAATTCACGGAATTCAAGAAATTCACGGAATTTAAGGCATTTGCGGAATCCACAGAATGCAAGAAATGTACGGAATACATGGAATTCAAGAAATTCAAGGAACCCATAGAATTCAAGGAACTCCTTGTATTATTTGAATTCCGTGAATTCTTTGAATTTCATGAATTTTTTTGTTCCCGTGAATTCCTTGAATTCGGTGATTTCCTTGAATTTCGTGAATACCGTAAATCCCTTGAATTCTGTAAATTTCTTGAAAATAGAGTACCTGGTTGGTGCCTAAAACCCAAAACAGATCGGGTTCTTGAAGTGTTCGCGCAAGTTGAGCTTGACTCGGCCCTAAATTTCGACGTTTGTGCACACCTCTACTGATAGTATTGAGGCGTGGAGGGTTGGGAGTATCTCATCTGTGCACGTACAGAGTTGTGCCAGTGGCCTACAACATGCATAATTGTACTACCGGCACTCTACGGGAACAGTTGGGCTCGTGCACAGTTGTTTCCCACGCATATTTAGTCGTGCACAGTTGGGTGTCTCCCATCTGTGCACGTAAACACTTTTTAGGGTACCATCTGTACGCAGATGGTACCCTACCAATGATTCACGTGCACATATGGGAGTCTCGCAACTTTTCACGTCGAAATTGAAACTTGCACAGAAAAGCCGGTGGACAGTTATGCCTGTCGCCAACAACGCGCACAGTCATACCTGTGGTCAACGAGGTACACAGGTGGTCTCGCGCACAGTTGCTCCGGGCACAGTTGTCTACCCAGTTGTCCCTACCCAACATCCTATTCCTAACATTATATTCTGCTCACAACTATAAGTCTCTAATTTTCAACATGATAATATTATCACATATCCGGAACAAATCAAAAGATCGCTATTCATAAAACCCAATAATATACTGACGTAAAGGAAATACTTATTGATATTCTCCAGGTTTAATACATGTCATGCAGTCTTCATTGTGAGTTCGTAGAGGTTCGAATTAAGTGATTATGACGTTTGTAATAAATGGTAAGGGCTAGCAGTGAGAGATCTGCTAAACACCCTTAAGTACTTAATTTGGACCGCAGAAGAAACTATATACATATATTTATATACTAACTGAAAAATAATGTGTAAAAACATATAAGCAAGCACTCAGTGAATCTATGAAGTTGCAAAAGCCTGACATCCTATTACCAATATTATATTCCGCTAACAACTTTGAATCTCTAATTTCAGACTTAATTATATGATCACATATCCGGAAGGATTCACAAGCTTGCTGTTCACAGAATCCATGAATACGCTGATGTAGGGAAAGACGTATTTTGATATTCTCCCAGTTTAATACACGTCATGGATAATGCAATGACGAACATAGCGACTTGAATTAAGTGATTGTAGCGTTTTTATTTAATAATAACTGCCAGCGGTTAGCGATCTGTTGAACACCTTTACGTATCTAATGCGGACCAACTAAGAACCTATATATTCCTAATATGATATTATGCAAACGACTGTAACTGTCTAATTTTGAGCGTAATTATAATATCAAGTATGCGGAGCGAATCAAAAAATCGCTGGTAATAAAACCCATCAATACGCTGACGTACGGAAAAGCTATATTGATATTCTCCAAGTCCAGCAGATGTCATGCAATCTTTAAATATGGTCATAGTGACTTGAACTGAGCGATTATAGCGTTTTTAAATTATAATAACTACAGGCGGCGATCAACCTGCTAAACATCCTTACGTATGTAATGCGGACCCACTAAGAACCTATATATAAATATTGAAATACGTTTTGATATTCCTCAGGTTTAATACATGTCATGCAGTCTTCATTGAGAGTTCATAGAGGTTCGAATTAAGTGATTATGACGTTTGCAATTATTATTACTCGAATTCCGCCAATTCCTTGAATTCCATGGATTAGTCCATTCCCGCGAATTCCTTGAATTCCGTGAATATCGTAAATCTCTTGGATTCCGCTGGTGTCGAAAAACCAAGACAGGTCGTGTGCTCGAAATCTTCGAGTACCCGAAATCATTTTTTCTCACCCCACTGATGGTATTAATTGAGACTTGCCCAGTTAGGAGTGTCCCATCTGTGCACGTGCACGTTTGTACCACCGGCCCTCGGTGTGCACCGTTGGGCTCGTGCAAAGTTGCTCCGTGCATAGTTATACCTCGCGCATATTGAGACGTGTACAGTTGAGAGTCTTCCTTCTGTGCACATGAACCGTTTGTAGGGTACTATCTGTGCAGGGCGACATTTAGAAGTACACAAATGGTATCCTATGAACTGTTCACGTGCGCAGATGGAACCCTCCTAAATGTGCACGTATAAATGTGGGCTCAGTTGTGTCTTTGGCCAACAACGTGCGCAGTTGTACCTGTAGCTACCGACGTGCACATATGGGTTCATACACAGTTGATCAGTGCACAGTTGTCCGTCACTCAACCCAACATCCTATTACTAATATTATATTCCGCTGAAGATTATAAGTCTCTAATTTCAAACGTAATAATATGATCACATATCCGGAACAAATCAAAAGATCGCTGTTCATATAACTTATCAATATACAGACGTACAGAAAATCCGTATTGATATTCTACAAGTTTAATACATTTCATACAATCTTCAACGAACATCATAGTGATTCGAATTAATTGATTATGGCGTTTTCAGTTATTAATGACTGCCAGCGGTGAGCGACCTGCTAAACCTTATATATATAAATATACTCACTGAAAAATATGTGTAAAAGTATTTGAGCAGAGAGTCAATCTGTCTATGAATTTGGAAAGGCCTAATATTCCGTTAGACATATTATATTCCACTAACGATTTTAGGTCAGTAATTTCAAGCGTGATTATGATAACACTTATGCGGTACAAATTAAATGATTGCTATTAATACAAGCCATCAACATGTTGACGTACGGGGAAGCTATATTAATATGCTCCAAGTTCAACAGATGTCGTGCAATCTTAAGGCTCATGTAGTGTGTATTCCAACCTACAAAACTCACCTCAAAAAATTGGTTTCGAATGCTGGCGCATCGAAAGGATGTCAGGGGGCAATTTTTTCCCCACAGGAAGCACATATCCATATTTGAGGGGGAAAGTTCCTCCGGAACGTCATCACTCGAGATAAATATTAAAAAAATAAAAAATAAAAACGTTTTTCAAAGTTCGAAAAAAAGTAAACAGAAACAGTACAATCAGCGGCGCGTGGTGACCCGATCGATCATTAAATCGATTTAAAAGGACTTCTGGCGCCATATTCAAAATAGAAAAAGCATTGAAACATATGTAGGAGTAATAATTCTTAGTAAGTTATAATATATTATTTGAAAAACATAACAAATAAATATTATCTTACAAAAATATAAGAGAAAGAGAAGGAAAAATATATTCAACGCAAAATACTGACTGATAAAATAGATAAATAAAACTTGCAACATTTTCTTCTAATTCTGAGTTGATCTTGTAACATTCCCTTCACACCACCTACACGGAAGAAATAATTTACATATAGCTAAGAAAGATTTGATGAAGATTTTCCTTTGTAATTAGCAAAAATAAGCATTTTCCACAAAATGCAATGTTATTGTGTTTATGATTTTTTCAGAGGAATGTTAGGCTATATAATGTACACCTAACACCCCATAAAAACCCACCCACGCAATAGAACTCAACTCTAGCAAGCTGAAAAGACCCAGTGAATAGTTTCCGATCTTAGTCCATGGGAATATAATCATTTCTCTAAAAAATCAAAGTTATAGCGACTTTGATTTTTTTAAAAGGTCCTTCGGTTCTGGATTATTATTATAACATCCTCAAAAGTCCATCCACCCACAAGAAATAAATTACATATGGCTGTTAAGATTTGGTAAAGATTTTCCAAACTTGTAATTATCAAAAAAAAGTCTCCATGAAACCCACCTACGTATTAGAAATCAATTCTAGTAAGCTGGGAAGACTTGGGAAATATATTGCTGTATTATTCTTTGACGAAAAAATGACATTTTTAGAAAAAGTCGAAGTCGTTGTCTCTATGATTTTTTGATGTGATCCTCAGTCAATAGATTGTTATCAGAACAGCCATACAAACCCATTCTCGCATTAGAAATCAATTCTAGAAATTTTTCGAGATAAGTTTTTTATTATTTATTCCAAAGACATTCTGACTCTTATGGCTTCATTCCAAACCTGAGTTCGAGTTGGAATTCACAGGCTCAAGTCGATCCGACTCTATTGTGGCCGGTGGTCATTATGAAAACGATTTTAAATTCGTCTTTTTTCAAATTACTACTGAGAGTCAATTTTCAAGACAAGTTTTTTATTATTTATTCCAAAGAGATTCTGACTCTTATGGTTTTTCATAATGACCAGCGCATACTATTGAGTCTGATCGACTTGAGCCTGTAGATTCCAACTCGAATTTAGATTTGAAATGAAGCCATAAGAGTCAGAATCTCTTTGGAATAAATAATAAAAAACTTGTCTTGAAAATTGACTCTCAGTAGTAATGTGAAAAAAGAGAAATTTGAAATCGTTTTCATAATGATGAGCGCATACTATTGAGTCTGATCGACTTGAGCCTGTAGATTCCAACTCGAATTTAGGTTTGAAATGAAGCCATAAGAGCCAGAATGTCTTTGGAATAAATAATAAAAAACTTATGTCGAAAACTTTCTAGAATTGATTTCTAATGCGAGAGTGGGTTTGTATGGCTGTTCTGATAACAATCTGTTGACTGAGGATCACATCAAAAAATCATAGAGACAACGACTTCGACTTTTTCCAAAAATCTCATTTTTTCGTCAAAGAATAGTACAGCAATATATTTCCCAAGTCTTCCCAGCTTACTAGAATTGATTTATAATACGTGGGTGGGTTTCGTGGAGACTTTTTTTTGCTAATTACAAGTTTGGAAAATCTTTACCAAATATTTTTTAGCTATATGTAAATTATTTCTTCTGTGTGGGTGGTATGAAGGGAATGTTATAAGATCAACTCAGAATTAGAAGAAAATGTTGCAAGTTTTATTTATCTATTTTATCAGTCAGTATTTTGCGTTGAATATATTTTTCCTTCTTTTTCTCTTATATTTTTGTAAGATAATATTTATTTGTTATGTTTTTCAAATAATATATTATAACTTATTAAGAATTATTACTCCTTCATATGTTTCAATGCTTTTTCTATTTTGAATATGGCGCCAGAAGTCCTTTTAAATCGATTTAGTGATCGATCGGGTCACCACGCGGCGCTGATTGTACTGTTTCTGTTTACCTTTTTTCGAACTTTGAAAAACGTTCTTATTTTTTATTTTTTTAATATTTATCTCGAGTGATGACGTTCCGGAGGGACTTTCCCCCTCAAATATGGATATGTGCTTTCTGTGGGGAAAAAAATTGCCTCCTGACATCCTTTCGGTGCGCCAGCATTCGAAACCAATTTTTTGAGGTGAGTTTTGTAGGTTGGAATACACACTACATGAGCCTTAAAGTTAGATCATAGCAACTCGACTTAAGCGATTATATCGTTTTTTTATTATAATTACTGCAGGCGGCGAGCGACATTCTAACCACCCATACGTATGTAATGCGGACTCACTGATAACGACATTAAGTGATGATGTAAGTGATGACAATAATGTAAGTGATTACCTGATGATATAACTACGTTTGAAATTACATATTTAAAGTCGCTAGCAGAATATACTATTAGTAAAAAGATGTTAGATTGTTCAAAACCATGGACTCATTAGTTGCCTGCCTAAATGTTTTCACGCATATTTTTCAGTAAGTATCAAAGGTTCGTATTACGTCCGAATTAGATACGCAAGGGTGTTTAGCAGGTAACCCGCCTCCGGCGTTTATAATTAATTAAAAACGTTATATTCACTTAAAGCGAATCGCTATCATCGTCTCTAAAGACTGCGTGAAATGTATTGAACTTAGAGAATATCTATACGGATTCCCCTTACGTCAGAATATTGATGGGTTCCATGAACAGCAATCTTTAGATTTGTTCTGGACAGACTTTGTCATTAGCAAAATGTACTACTAGTAATAGAGTGGTAAGTTTCAACGAAGTCAGAGATTGGTTAGCATGCAGCTTGAATGATTTTATACATTTTATTTAGTAAGTATATATACGTTTTTATTATGTCTGAATTAGATACGTAAGGGTGTTTAGCAGGTCGCCCGTTGCTGACCGTTATTATTCGCTTCAAACGCAACAATCACTGATTGAAAATAGTTATCATCTTCTTGAAAGGTTGCATGACATGCAATGAACTGGGAGAAGGACAATACGGATTCCCCACATATAAGCATATTCGCGGTTTCTTCGAACAGCGGTCTGTCGATTTTTTCGTGGATACAAAATATCCTTATTACGTTTAAAATTGGATGACTGGAGTCTTAAGCAGAATATGGAATCAGTAACAGGCTGTTAGTTTTTTTAAAGACATAGACTCACTAGCTGTCTGCTTAAATGTTTTTACACATATTTTTCAGTAAGGATATATAGGTTCTTATTTGATCCGAATGAGATACGTAAGGGTGTTTAGCAGGTTGCTTAGTGCTGGCAGTTATTTCAAATGTAAACGCATTAATCACTTAATGCGAATCGCTATCTTCTTCTTTCAAGATTGCATGACATGTATTCAAGTTGAAAAATATCGATGCGGATTCCCCTTGAGTCAGCTTATTGATGGGTTCTATGACCAGGGATCTTTTCACGCTTCGGCTGCTTGTTTAATAGGGTGGGTCGAAAATAAATACTTTTGAAATTCAAAATCGCTACAACGCGGAAAAGTAGCGAATTGGGGTCACAAAAAAGTATAATTAATTTGGAATCGATCGTCATGCAGCTTGGTTACCCGCGCTCGAAAAAAAGGTTTCAAAAATTTCTTATTTGTAGAGTTTTTCAATTTCATTGAGTTTCAATTTTTTTCTACATACCTGGAGGTCAAAAAGGTCTTCTCAATTTTTTTCGGATTTTAATCTATCATTTTCTAAGAGATAATTCCTATTTAATTTACCACTGTTTTCGGAAATTTTTTTTAACACGTTTGCAAATAGGAGGAAAATTATTTGAGGTATATGAAAACTTTTTAGTGACAAAAATGCATTAGAAAAAAATCCGCAAGACCCAGGAATCGAAATTGGCCATACAGCGAATTTTTTAAATTCTGATTTTAATATTTTGTGAACTTATCTTCATAACTTGTAGTTAAACATTTTTGTGAGCGTGTGTGGGTTTTTAAAACATAGAAATACACTAGGCAAAAAATCCACAAGACCCAGAAATCGTTATTGGCAATACAGTGAATTGAAAAATGTTTTATTTTGATATTTTATGAACTTATCTTCATAACACGTAGTTTAAATATTTTTGTGAGCATGTGTGGGTTTTTTGAACATAGAAATACACTAGAAAAAAATCCCCAAGACTCAGGAATCGAAATTAGCAATAGAGCGAATTTGAAAAATTTTGATTTTGGTACTTGATGGACTTATCTTTATAACTTGTAGTTTAAACATTATTGTGACGTTGTGTGGGTATTTCAAACATAGAAATACACTAGAAAAAAAATCGGCAAGACTCAGGAATAAAAATTAATGGAGCGACTATAAAAAATTTCGATTTTGGTATTTGATGTACTCATCTTCATAAATTGTAGTTAAACATTTTTTCGAGCTTGTGTGGAATTTTTAAGCCTAGAAATATACCACAAAAAAAATCAGCAAGATCCACAAATCTTAATTGAAATTTGCTGTAATTCCAACTTCGATTTCTAGGTCTTGTCGATTTTTTTTCTAGTGTATTTCTATGTTTTAAAACCCGAACATGCTCAGAAAAATGTTTAAACTACAAGTTATAAAGATAAGTTCATAAAATACCAAAATCAAGATTTTTCAAATTCGATCTATTGCTAATTTAGATTCCTGGGTCTTGTGGATTTTTTGTCTAGTCTATTTCTATGTTTTAAAAACCAGCACATGCACACAAAAATATTTCAACTACATATTATGAGGATAAGTTCATAAAATACCAAAATAATTTTTTTTTTAAATTTGCTGTATTGCTAATTTCGATACCTGGGTCTTGCGGATTTTTTTCTAGTGTATTTCTATGTTTAAAAACCCCACACATTCTCACAGAAATGTTTAACTAAACGTTATGAAGATGAGTTCACAAAATACTAAAATCAAAATTGTAAAAATTCGCTGTATTGCCAATTTCGATTCGTGAGTCTTGGAGATTTTTTTTCTAATGCAATTTTGTCACTAAAAAGTTTTCATGTACCTTAAATAATTCTCCTCCTATTTGCAAACGTGTTAAAAAAAAATTCCGAAAACAATGGTAAATTAAATAGGCATTATCTCTTAGAAAATGATAGATGAAAATCGGAAAAAATTGAGAAGACTTTTTTCACTTCCAGGTATGTAGAAAAAAATTGAAACTCAATAAAATTGAAAAACTCTACAAACAAGAAATTTTTGAAACCTGTTTTTCGAGCGCGGGTAACCAAGCTGCATGTCGATCGATTCCAAATCAATTATACTTTTTTAGGACCCCAATACGCTACTTTTCCGCGTTGTAGCAATTTCGAATTCCAAAAGTATTTATTTTCGACCCACCCTACTGTTTAAATGTTTTCACACATGTATTTCAGTATGTATATGTAGGATCTTATCAATTCCGAATAAGGTACGTAAGGGTGTTTGGCAAGTCGCACACCACTGACAGTTATTATTATTTAAAAACGCTATAACCACTTAACGCGAATCGCTACCATCTTCCCTGAAGATTGCATGGCATGTGATGAACTGGGAGAACATCAATACGGATTCCACATACGTCAGCACATAATTGGTTTCTGTGAACTGCGATCTGTCGATTTGTTCTAGATGCGCAATATCCTGATTACGCTTGCAAAGCCGATCGTGGAATGGATTGTAAGTAATAGGGTCAGTGTTCCCAACAAAATTAAAGTGTCTTTTCTCATGTCTGTGAGTAACGAAAAAGAAGGTAACGACAGTTTCGTAAGCTTTTTTTTCGTCGTTTTCTATATGAAACATCAATGTCACATACTTTGGGCATAATATATCTGCAGCTTTATTACCTCTCAATATTTTATTTTTACTAGCCTTACTATTCAACCCAATTATTTCAAATTTATTCGAATGATGGACAAATATTCAAAAATCTTCCTCATTTTCTTGTGTTCTTTATGCTAAATACGTTTTACTGTTCAGCACTATCTTTAACGTGACGTTTGTGACGTTGCAGATTTTCTGCAACGCACAGATTTAGTTCATAATGAATAATTTTTAATTAAAAGCTCTCGTGTACACACGGAGAGTGAGAAAAATTCGGCACTCCTAAATTTTGTTATATTTTTAGTTTCTTAGGATTTTATTATGTATATCTTTTCTTGTTATTTTTCTTATACGTTGTACGTCTTTGTGATGTTAGTTCAAGAATTTAGGGCTGTCTTAATTATTTTTTTTGTTAAATTTCTTAATTCCGCGGTCTCGGATGAGAGCCAGGTAGAGTGGCACCATCGATGCAAATGATCGATTAGATCCACCACCCACCTTCATCTTCAGCAGATTTTCACGTCTCAAGTTCCCACATGAACTTCCGGAACATCTTTTATCGCACATCCTTCTGACATCCAGGGTAGAACAGCTGAATCTACTCATGAAGGATAGAATGGATTATCTCTTTTGCTCGTCTGAGATCCAAGGCACGTTCCTGGTGAAGATCGACCGAGGCAGTTACCACCAAAATTCCAAACGGGAATATGTAATCTCGCCTGAAAATTATTGTCGTTCCAAATGTTTCTGTTAGGAACAGGCGTTTCTTGGCTCTTATGCTGTTTTGTCATTTTTGTCTTTCTCTTTTATCAGGAGCATCGAAGAATCCTCTCCACACCTGCAGTAAGGAGAAAGGGTTCCTAGTTCTCCACCTCAGCACCGGAATACAGCCGACAATGGTATCGAGGAAACGGGTTTCGCTTCTAACTCATCGAAGGAAGCAGCTCTCTCCCTCCCTCAACAGCGGCTGATAAGGACTAACGAAGAAAGGACGTGACGACAAGATGGACGAATCGCAAGCCGATCTCGCCGGCCATCTTTCTCTTGACCGTTGCGAATTACGGAAATTAAGTTGTGTGCATCAGCCCTTCTCTCTAACAATGTAATTCCTCGCGTTTCGATAATACACCGGTAAGCACGAAAATTCTTTCTTAGCATCTGTGAACTCCCAGTGTCAACACGAGGCACCCGAATTGTCGCCCAGATTAATTAAGTTAGGATTTTGATTCCTTTTATGGTTTAGCCAAGCGAGGTTGTTATTTCTAACTGTGTTGCAATTTTCTATCTCATTATCTCTTGAACTCTTTGGCTGAATTATCTGTACTATGTTATAATATGTGTGCTACTATTCATTATTGTTTTGAGAATCCATATTATGTGTAGCTGAATTTCATTTATTCCGGAGTGCCGAATGCCTATAAGTTTATCGTTATGTGCTTCTAATAACTCTCATTGTTACCCATGCTCTCCATTCCTTCCCCTTCATTGTTATATATTGAAATGCTCAAGCCAACGGTTCCTTCTCCCATCTCTTTGTGTACCGAAATACCAATAAAGCAATGAATTTACCGTTATTCTCGATCCCTTTCCCCTTAATTCTAGTGTACCAAAATGCCTAAGAATAGTTGATGACTAGTGTTAATATTATCGATCCCCTCAATTTTTGTGTGTCGAAATGCCCAAAATTAGCATTGTCTACGATCTTCTCGATCCCTTTCCCCTTAATTCTAGTGTACCGAAATGCCTAAAAATAAGTGATGATTAGTGTTAATATTATCGATCCCCTCAATTTTTATATGTCGAAATGCCCAAAAGTAGCAATTTTTAAAGATATTATCGATCCTTTCCCCTCAACTATTAAGTATCGAAATGCTAAAAGTAGTACTGTTTACTGACGATATCGATCCCTTCCCCCATAGCACCCCACAAAGCTTGTTTATGTTGACTTTTTGAACATATTTTATACTAATAGCCCCTACCGTCCATATAACAGCTTAGATAACAAAGTGTTTTACAATGCTTCCCCTTACCGCCCCTATAATTTCTTCATTTCTAATCTTTTGTACTAAAGTTATACTATGTTTTATAGCGTTGTCCCCTTTACCGTTTCCATTAATTTATCTAACTCGACCCTTTTAGCCCTAAATCGTAGTATGTTTATAATGTTGTCCCCCTGAACAGTCAATTTAATGGCATAATTTCCCTTCCTGTTTTCCTCTACCAACATTTATCTTGAAATTCCTCTTCATATCGGCTTCCGAGAACCCCTTTTTTCTTTATTTTTGTTGGAACCCTTTTAGCGTTTATCTCTTAGAATCCCTTCGACATTTATTTGAGAAACCCTTTCAGCGTTTATCTCTTAGAACCCCCTCGACATTTATTTTAGGACCCCTTGCGTTTAGCTTTAGAATTCCCCTATTTTTGTACCTATTTTGAAACATATGTATCTATATTTTCGAGAACCCCTTTGATATTTATTTCAGAACCCCATGTGCGTTTAGCTTTAGAACCCCCTATTTTTGTACTTATTTTGAAATATATTTTATATGCATTTTCGAGAACCTCTTTGACATTTGTTCTTAGAATTCCTTTTATCTCTCTAATTGTTTGTTTGAAAAGTCGTTTGTTATGATTAGGGTCTATATGCGCTCTTTAGAGAGACCTTCTAAATAAATATTTGATTTGGAAAAAAGTAGCGTTATAATTGGCGCCCAACGTGGGGCCCACGAATTTGAAACGGTCTCTGAAAAATTACAAAGCTTATTCTTCAGTTTTTAGTTTCGAATATTACAGAATATTTTTCCATTCAAACAGAATATTTGCCAGTAAGGTTTCCAAGTATCTAATTATTGATCTTATCTCCCCTATTTTGAAATATAATTTGGTATCATAGCGATTAATTTTATGGCAGGCACTCCGGATTACCTGAACGAATATTTGTATTTATATTGGATAGCGCTTTCCCGCTGGGGGAATAATTACCACTGTGTATTCTTGTTTCTTATCTTTATTACTTTAATTGAGTGTAAAAACTCGTGTTTACATTGTACATTGACTGCGCCTTGAGAGAATATTTACTATTGGGTTTTATTGCTTCTTATCTCCTTTGCCTCGATTATCTATATCTGCACCTGTGTTTACATTCATACCTTTATACCGATTTCGCCTTGAGAAAGAATAACTGCTGTAGTGTTTCGGTTTCTTTTTTTCTTATTCTGTGCTTGCGCCCCTTTCTTTAAACACTATTAAGTGCCCTCTTATCACCCCAATTAACTGATAACCTTCCGGGACTCGGTATAAACAAGGACGGGGATAAGAAATTAACTTCCTGGATATACAGCCTGAATAAGGAAGAACTCCAATGCCAATTAGAAGATAGAAACCTTCCCATTGAAGGAACTTTCGCAAACTTACGTGAGCGGTTGGTAAAGGCCGTAAAAGCCGATAGTGTCACTAGCGACCCTTTCAAACCATCCCACTCCCTTTCTCGGGAAGTAGAAAGCCAAATAGAAGGGAACCCCTCTGATCATGAGGGTTCCATAAAGTCTATTCGCGACGAAACCCCCCATACAACCCCCTCCGAACCACAAGTGGGGAGGATTAGCACCGCTTCGCAAACGGACTTCCGCTTCCCATATTATGAAGCAATTGCTGACCCTACGGGCACGATTAACAACGAAAATTAGCGGGTTGAAAATAAAAACCGTAACGATCGGGAAGACGAAGCGCGATTGGCCACCATCAGTTACGAAACCCAAACGCCTCGTAGGAACCCAGCCAGTAGGAACGCTAAATCTCGACATAACCCTTATAGCGATTCCGCTCCCTGTAGAGAATCCAGCTTCAACCCGACTTTGAGGACACCTACCCCTATCGTACACACACGGCCGGATACGACACACACCCCTTGCACCCCGCAGATACCAACACTAGGATATCTCTTCCCCTTCGTCGTTCGTACCCCGACTCTGAGAATCCTTACTCCCGTGATGCACACCCAGCCTGGGATGACGCGCGGCCCGCGCGCCGCTCGCAAGTTACGTTCGAGGACACAGACTCCTCTACCACTCGACGCGTGACGAACCACCCCCGCACTGGGATATGTCCTATGAGGACCATCATCCCACTCGCGGTTTTCGACCCAGCCAAGAAGATTTTTCTCTCTCTCGCTCCCGTTCTTACCGAGATCACGGCGATCACCCCCCTTCCAACCCCTCGCGCGCCTACGAGTTCATGTGCAAATGGAATATCAAATATTCCGGCGCTCGTAATGAGGATCCGGACGCGTTTCTCATGCGAATTCAGGATGGCCCAGGACTGATGCCCATTTGCGATTCCGACCTGATGAGGGTGGTTCCCTTTTTCTTGTCGGGAATCGCTCTAAACTATTTCCGAGGATCCCGAAGGCTATGGCGGACATTCAATGAGTTCGCTAGGGCTTTCAGAATTAGGTTCGGAGACTCAGACTTCCAGTTTGAGTTAAGATAGATTGATCCCCGAAATGTCAGAATCGGAAGAAATTAGTTATGCGCACAGGAACCTCTTCCCCAGACTACATTTGACTATACAAAGGAACCAGATAAGGGACTTTGCACACTTGGAAGCCCTCACAAATGTCGCCGAGAAGAGTTATCGTGTAGCCAAAAATTATAAACGACCCCCTCCCCCGGAGCGATACCTGCTGCCGGAGTTGGCCTATAGACACCCTAAAGATAGACGAACCGACAAGCAACCGGATAGGCGAATCGAGAGAGATAGAGTGGATAAGCGATACGAAAGGGTAGCGTTTTTGGAAGAAGAACCCCCTGAAACATTTCCACTGGAGGAACCGGTTGACCTCGCTTATCTGTTGATAGAGAAGAATAATAATAGATCCCAAAACAGAAATCAACCCAACCCCTCTAAAAATTACTCTATCCCACCCCATTCCGATCCCAAACCTACCCATCCTAGAATCGATGTACCTGAATCACCCACCAACCCCGCCGACACTTTTAAACCCCGATATAAAAACGACATGTCCCTAAATGTTGGAATTGTGCTGAAAGAGGCCATAGGTTTACAGAATGTAAACAGCCTAGAAACATATTCTGTTTTGGTTGCGATAGAAAAGACACCTTTAAATCAGAATGCCCGAGGTGTTCGGGAAATTGAAATCTGAGGTATGTCGTTGGGTGAAGATACCTCCAGCAAAGCCAAATAAACCCCTTTCAAAAATTGAAGCCCGAGAAGTTAAAAGAGATAAATATCCACAAACTGTGAAATTAATCGAAATTGACTACTTAGATCCGGAAACTAACTTTTCAGATTTAACGGGAGAGTATACCCTTGAAGAATATGACCTAACTCTTTTTATTTTCGAAAATCGGATTTTTATCAAAGAAAAAGAAATAGATATAGCTTCTAGAGTCCCAGTTGTCAAAATTAAAAGTAAAAACCCTCAACCATATTCAATACACCCGAATAACCCTTTCTTAAAAGATCTGAAAGCACATAATCAGTTAATTCCGGTAATTATGAACTTGAAAACTAGAGAATTAGTACCTCACGATAATTCGGACCTACCGATCCCTGTAGATATTACGTCTCCTCCAAACCCTGAGCCTATCGTAGCCACTCCCAATGTCTCCCCTTCAGACCCCTCCACACCCCAATCTCTTGGCGAGCCCTATTACTCTAACCTCCAGGAAATCGACCCTAACTTGTACCTCCCTGAGAGCCCCAAATATATCCTTGAGAATGAATCATATTCTTCACCCCCTATCCCGGTCTACAATCTTTCAGAACTCCCTTATCGACCTACACCCCCATCTGGCCCTCAGCCCTTAATGTACCTGACCATCGAAATCCTAGTAAAACCAATCCAAGCCTTTGTAGATAGTGGCGCTTCACGCTCATTCATAGGTTTGGACGGCTTAGAAATAATAAAAGAATTAAATTTAGAGACCATCTATAAAAGAGGCCGAGTCCAGGTGGCTAACAGCCAAATAGAGTTAGTCTACCAAGAGATCGTAGCTCCAATCAAACTCCACGATCAAGAAAAATCGATTGGCATTCAGGTTCTTAAATCTTTACCTGTCGCCTTAGCAATTAGCCTAGATTTTTGGAGAATGTTCAGATTCAATGTAGATTTCGAGGATCGTAAATGGAACTTTAAAAATAAACGGGATAAAATGTACTCTTTTTAATTTCAAACTAAACCTTTTGAAACATGTTGCGGCCTCCGAGAACCTACGGTAGACGAAGATATCAAACTTAGAGATTTTCTAAGACGCGAACTAGCGGAAACGCTTGGATAGTACGGGTTAACTAATTTGACTAAGCATGTCATAGACGTAGGGAACCACCCCCCTATAGAACAGCGTCACTACTTAACATCCCCAAACATTATGGAAATTATAGTGGCCGAAGTCGATAGCATGTTGGCTAATGATATTATTGAACCCTCCAATAGTGGTTGGTCCTCGCCAATAGTTGTGGCTAGAAAACCGGACGGTGGGTATCGCTTCTGCCTGGACTTTCGAAAAGTAAAAGCGGTTACGAAAAAGGACACCTACCCCTTGGCTCAAATGACAGACATTCTAGACAAATTGCGAAGCGCAACTTACGTCTCAAAAGTAGATTCGTTCAAAGGGTTCCACCAAATCCCGCTCGATAAAGACAGTCGCGACAAGACGGCATTTACAGTACCGGGCCGCGGCCTTTTCCAGTTTAAAAGGATGCCCTTCGGTCTCACAAACGCTCCCGCGACTTTTAAACGTCTGTTGGATCAATTGATAAGTCCAGAGATGGAAACCCGCGCCTTTGTTTATTTGGATGACGTAATCATTGTTACGAAGACCTTCGAAGAACACCTCCAATGGCTCTCTAAAGTCCTGACCAAAATGAAAGACGCCGGTTTGGAAGTTAATCTAGACAAGAGCGAGTTTTGATGTCCCCATGTGCCCTATTTGGCGTTTCTAGTAAACGAAAACGGCTTATCAACCGACCCTGATAAAATAGATCCTATATTAAAATATCCCGCCCCGAAAAATATAAAAACGTTGCGCAGATTTCTCGGAATGTCGAGTTGGGAAAGATCAGCAATCCGCTTTTGAGGAGATCAAACAGCACTTATCCGAAGCACCCGTTTTAACATGTCCTAATTTTCAGATCCCCTTTATATAACGAACATACGCTAGCAATACCGGATTAGGAGCCGTTCTTACCCAGAAAGTTGATAGACGAGAATGTGTGATCTCGTATGCTAGTAGAACTTTAACAGAGGCGGAACAAAAATACACAACGACAGGGAAAGAATGCATCGCGATCGTTTGGTCCATCCAAAAATATAGGCCCTATTTGGAAGGTTATAAATTCACCGTGATCACAGATCACAGTAGCCTTCGGTGGTTACATAATCTGAAAAACCTTACCGGTCGCTTAGCAAGATGGTCGTTAGCCCTTCTGGAGTACGACTTTGATATCATACACTGAAAAGGCTCTTGCCACCATGTTTCCGACGCCCTATCCCGTATGCATGGGTCCCAATTCCCCGAAGAAATGTTACTGATAATTAAAGACCCCCTTCCCTCCTCGTATTCCCTACGATTCTCTGCCGTATCCGACTTTCCGGAAAGAATTCCGCTTTGGAAAATTACCAACGAAAAATTATATACCTACCGACCCGACTTTGTTGTAGACCGTAACGAATGGAAACTAGTACCCAATGACAGCGAAAGGAAATCTGTGATATCGGAAGCTCACGAACAACCACAATCTGGTCACTTAGGTACACAAAAAACTTATATGCGTTTTTCCACTAAATATTACTGGCTCGGTTATTTCAGGGACATAAAAAACTATGTAAAGACCTGCACTATCTGTCAGATGTGTAAAGTATAACAAAAAGTACCCGCCGGTTCGATGGGACACCGCGTAGTAGATAAATCGTGGACAGTTTTAACCGCAGATGTTATGGGCCCCCTCCCTAGAAGTAAATCAGGATTTCATTACATCTTGGTACTACAAGATCTATTCACGAAATGGATAGAAATCGTACCCCTGCGCGTAGCTAAGGCTAAGAAAATAGAGTCCGCCTTTCGTGACAATATCATTAATCGCTGGGGAACACCGCAAGTAATTCTCAGTGATAATGGGACCGAATTCGTTAACAAAGTTCTCTATCAACTAGCCCAGGAATTCAACATTATTCATACTAAAACCCCTCCCTCTCACCCCCAAGCAAACCCTGTGGAAAGAGTTAACCGAATCCTGAAAACCATGATCGTTTCATACATTGATAAGGACCATGGTGCTTAGGACCAACACCTTTCCGAATTTCAATTTGCGTATAATACAGCCCACCATACCTCGCTCAAGTCCTCCCCCGGCTTTTCTGAATTTCGGCAGAAATCCCCAACCCATAAACTCTCATAAATTCCGATCCACTGCCGAACCTGAAATAGAAACCCGACACCCCGAAACTTGGAAGAATAGAATGACGGAAATGCAATCTATGCGCGGTTGGGTAATCAAGAACTTACATCAAGCTTTCGAAAGACAATCTAAGTATTATAATTTACGGCGCAGGCCTTTGAGATTCTGTAAGGGAGATTTAGTTCTCTCCCGGTCTTGAGTCCTCTCCTCCAAAATTAAAAACGTTTCCGCAAAATTGTGCCCCCGCTATAATGGCCCATATCGAGTCTCGAAAGTGTTATCGCCCACAGTCTATGAACTTTCGGACCTTGCAGACAAGTTCGTAGGCAAGTCCCACATCGAAGATTTGAAAACTTTCGTTTCCCCTCCCAATAATTCGGAATCCTGCCCTTAGATCGCGATCAGATGGACACCCCACCCGACCCCTACCGACATCTTCATGAGTACGCGGATTTCATTCAGGAAGTTAAGGATAATAAGCCGGGCTTCTTTCCCGCTTTGCTCGAATCGTATCGGATCACACGCGAAGCCTCCGAAGTCTCCGCAACGGCCATACTTAGAGAATGGCCAACGGACGAGCAGCTATTGCAGGAGACAATAAGGAAGTTCGACTTCGTACCGCGGAAACCCGCGAATCTCAAGACCACGAGCACCCAAACTCATTTCGTGGACCGGTTGAGGTTAAGTACCCGACCCCTCACCAAAAAAATTCAATACCGTAGAGACCCAAACCTCTCCTACGACTTCCCACTTGATAGAGACCCAAAGCTCTCCGGCGTCCTCCAACTCAGTAGCAACCCAAACCTCTCCTACGACTTCCCACTCGATAGAGACACAAACTTCTCCAGCATCCTGCAACTCAGTAGCAATCCAAACCTCTCCCACGACTTCCCACTCGATAGAAACCCAAACTTCCCCTCCGACATCCAACTCTATGGCGACCCAAAGTTCCTCTCCACCTCCAGCCCGCGAACTAGCACCTTCTGCATCGACTTCCAAACCTTCCACTTCCTCTTTCGCTTCACCCATGGAACCTCCTTACCCAAAACCCCAGATCCGCTCCCTACTGTCGCGGACACTCCCAACCCCAAGAAACCTTAATACACAGACAGTCCAGTTTCTCCGCACCACAGAGCGGTTTGGGTGCTGGAATTGTGAAGGAACCGACCACAAGTACTCGCAGTGCCCGCGCCCAAAATCAGCCTTTTGTTACAGATGTGGAGAACCTGGGTTCTCTATTGCGAGCTGCCCTTATTGTGCCCGTTTCTCTCCACGTCTTCTCTCGCACCGCAACGTATAGCCCTCCTCTCTTTTTGTGGACCCTACACCACCTTTTATTTTTCGCGGTCCTACTCGTACTTTTCCTCACTATGACCCATTCCTTTCCTTTGCTTCTATATCGCCTTTCTTTTTTCATTCCAATTTTCTTTTTCTTTCCTCCTGCGCTTAGCTCTCGCCTACTGTTCTTTAGTTCTGCGCAAATGCACTTTCCGTTTAACGATTCAAAATTCTTCCTTAGTTCTTTTTGCGCATACGCTTTTTTACGCCAATCGAATTTTCGTTGCCACTCTGTAGTATGTATCGTTCTGATTTATAATTAAAACGTCAAGTTCGCACGTGCATATTTTTGATTTACCCGCTCATCCAAAATTGACTATAATCCTTTCTTTACTTTCTCTCGACTTTTTGTTTTTGTTACCGTTTATTTCCGCTTACCTTTTTTTGTGTTATTTTTCTCTCTTCATTTTCTTTTCCGTTATTCTCTCCATTTTGTTTTGTTTAGTTATGATTTTATGGTTTTTTTCTAAGATTTACACTTTTCTTTTGTTTTATGATTTTGAATTTTCTTTTTTTTGAGTTCATTATGTTTTTTTTTTTTTTAATTTCTATTTAGTCAAGGAGTCCCGAATTGAGATTATCTAGTCTCTCGAAGTTTTCTCCACGTTCGCTTGGTTGGTCCTTTTGGGTTTTAGTTCCTACTTTATTTGTTTCTCTCTTTGGAAGAATTAATATTTTGTTTCGTCTCCCTTATGGTGTGAGACCTGTTAGGTCCTCCGCAAGAAGTGGGAGTTGTGACGTTGCAGATTTTCTGCAACGCACAAATTAATTCATAATAAATAATTTTTAATTAAAAGCTCTCGTGTTCACACGGAGAGTGAGAAAACTTCGGCACTCCTAAATTTTGTTATATTTTTAGTTTATTACGATTTTATTATGTATATCTTTTCTTGTTATTTTTCTTATATGTTGTACGTCTTTGTGATGTTAGTTTAAGAATTTAGGGCTGTCTTAACTTTTTTTGTGTTAAATTTCTTAACTCCGCGGTCTCGGATGAGAGCCAGGTAGAGTGGCACCATCGATGCAAATGATCGATTAGATCCACCACCCACCTTCATCTTCAGCAGTTTTTCACGTCTCAAGTCCCCACATGAACTTTCGGAACATCTTTTATCGCACATCCTTCTGGCATCCAGGGTAGAACAGCTGAATCTACTCATGAAGGATAGAATGGATTATCTCTTTTGGTCATCTGAGATCCAAGGCACTTTCCTGGTGAAGATCGACCGAGGCGGTTACCACAAAAATTCCAAACGGGAATAGGTGATCTCGCCTGAAAATTGTTATTGTTGCAATTGTTTCTGTTATGAACAGGCCTTTCTTGGCTCTTATGCCGTTTTGACTTTTTTGTTTTTCTCTTTTATCGGGATCATCGAAGAATCCTCTCCACACCTCCAGTAAGGAGAAAGGGCTCCTAGTTCTCCACCTCAGCACCGAAATACAGCGGACCCTGGTATCGAGGAAACGGGTCTCGCTTCTCACTCATCGACGGAAGCAGCTCTCTCCCTCCCTCAACAGCGGCTGATAAGGACTGACAAAGAAAGGACGGGACGATAAGATGGACGAATCGGAAGCCAATCTCGCCGGCTATCTTTCTCTTGAACGTTGCGAATTACGGAAATTAAGTTGTGCACATTAGCCCTTCCCACTAATAATGTAATTCCTCGCGTTTCCATAATACACCGGTAAGCGCGAAAATTCTTTCTTAGCGTCTGTGAACTCCCAGTGTCAACACGAGGCACCCGAATTGTCGCCCAGATTAATTAAGGTAGGATTCTGAATCCTTTTATGGTTTAGCCAAGCGAGGTTATTATTTCTATCTGTGTTGCAATTTTCTTTTCATTATCTCTTGAACTCCTTGGCTGAATTATCTGTACTATATTATACTATATGTGCTACTATTCATTATTGTTTTGAGAATCCATATTATGTGTTACTGAATTTTATTTATTCCGGAGTGCCGAATGCCTATAAGTTTATCGTTATGTGTTTTTAATAACTCTCATTGTTACCCATGTTCCCGATTCCTCCCCTATGATTGTTATATATTGAAATGCTCAAGCTATCGGTTCCTTCCCCCATATCTTTGTGTACCGAAATAAGGATAAAGCAATGAATTTACCGTTATTTTCGACCCCTTTCCCCTTAATTCTAGTGTGCCGAATGCCTATAAGTTTATCGTCATGTGTTTTTAATCATTCTCATTGTTACCCATGTTCTCGATTCCTCCCCCTTGATTGTTATATATTGAAATGCTCGAACCATCGATTCCTTCCCCCATATCTTTGTGTACCGAAATACCGATGAATCAATGAGTGTTTAACAATGCTTCCCCTTATCGACCCTTTAATTTCTTTATTTCTTATCTTTTGTCCTAAAGTTATACTATGTTTTATAGCGTTGTTTCCCTCACCGTTTCCATTAATTTATCTAACTCGCCTCTTTCAGTCCTAAATCGTAGTATGTTTATAATTTTGTTCCCCTGAACAGTCAATTTAATGGAATAATTTACCTTCTTGTTTTCCCCTACAAAAATTTATCTTGAAAGTCCCCTTGATATCGGCTTCTGAGAACCCCTTTTTCCTCTATTTTTTTTTGGAACCCTTTTAGCGTTTATCTCTTAGAATCCCCTCGACATTTATTTTAGAAACCCTTTTAGCGTTTATCTCTTAGAACCTCCTCGACATTTGTTTTAGGACCCCCTTGCGTTTAGCTTTACAATTCCCCTATTTTTGTACCTATTTTGAAACATATGTATCTATATTTTCGAGAACCCCTTTGACATTTATTTCAGAACCCCATGTGCGTTTAGCTTTAGAACCCCATATTTTTGTACTTATTTTGAAATATATTTTTATATGTATTTTCGAGAACCTCTTTGACATTTGTTTTTGGAACCCCATTTGCGGTCATCTTTCAGAACCCCCCAGAATCTTTACTCGCGTTTTGAATTTTGTATTTATCGTATTTTTCGATATTCGACGTATTTTTATGTTTCTGTCCAGAAGTATTGATAAATTTAAATCTATTTGTATTATGTGAATCAGCCTTTTCTAAGCACTATTTGTTATACAGTTCCGAAACGCTGAATAAATTTATTGTTAATTGTTTTGATTGAAAATATGAGCTTTGTAATTGCGTAACCCTCCCCTCTACCACGTTTCGTTTAGACTGAGCTAGCAATGTTGTCGACCCTAATTTTTCTCCCTTAATTTTGGTTTTACTTTTCTTTGTCGTCTAGTTTGATACCTTTTATCTTTTGTTGCCTTTTGTTATCTTTGTATCGTTGATATGACTCCCGAGATATTCTATAATTTTTTTTATTTCATCCTTGGATAACTTAACGTCTTTTGCCTTTTTCTTGATATGTTAGACTTGGTTATCTTTGAGCATCTCTTGCCTTTCATTAACTTTTCTTTTCTCACTTTTCTTTTTATTACCGTTTATAATACAGATTCCGCATATCTTTACCGTTTCTCACTCAGTTCAGTCGGATTGGTTCGCATTTGTCCCAAGCTAGGACTGGCGCCCAAAAATTTAGTTTCCTTTTATCTCTCTAATTGTTTGTTTGAAAAGTCGTTTGTTATGATTAGGGTCTATGTGCGCTCTTTAGAGAGACCTTCTGAATAAATATTTGATTTGGAAAAAAGTAGTTACACGTTTTGAAGCTATTTATTTTGCTACCTGATAAACACCGTTTAATGTACCTTCAGTGTACCGTTAAGACGCCTAAAACTCCAATTGAGCAAAATCTTCGTTTATTATTATTTCTTAGACTTCCGAAAACTTTGATGAGATTCGTGTTGTCGTGTTCTGAATGCTGCGTGAGTTTCACTGTTATAAATTTTCTTCTACGTGTGATTTTGAAGCTTTTTATTTGTTGACCTGATGAACACCTTTTTATGGATTTCTCTTTTCTTCTATTTATACATAAGGTTGGAAACAACAAAAAGGTGGCAAACGTCTTAGTAGACGGTCCTATATTGACCCCATTACACAAAATCTCATTATTTTGACAACCCCATGAACCCCGTTTTATGTAAGAATGCGACCCAATAAACACCATTAAATCTTTAAAAAATTCAACCTCACAAAACCTCTGTTCATTTATATTTCTTCGACATTTCAAAAAGCTGATTAGATTGGCGTCGTTGCGTTCTTCGTGCTAAACATGTTTTACTGTTCCACATTTTCTTTTACGTGTAATTTTGAAGCTAATAATTTTACGGCCTGATACACATTGTTTTATGTATTTTTCCTCCCATATAATTAGGAGAAGGTTCAAAACTGAAACAAAAAGTAGCGTACATCTCAAGAGACTGTTCTCTATCAATTCCATTAAAATAAATCTCTTTATCTCGCTGACCCCATAAATACAGTTTAATGTACGAATGCGACCCAATAGACACCGTTAAATCTATTCAACATCCAACCTTACAAAAGCTTTGTTTATTATTACTTCTTCTACTTTTGAAAATTTTGATTAGATTGGCGTTCTTGTTTTCGTCATGCTGAATAAGCTTCAGTGTTCTACATTTTCTTTTACACGTAATTTTCAAGCTTTTTATTTTGCCACCTGATAAGCACTGTTGTGTGTATTTTTCCACCCACTCATTTCCTGAAAGGTTAGAAGCAAAAAAAAGGTAGTAAACATCTCATGATACTGTCCTCTATTAATCCCATTTAACAAAATCTCATTATCTCACCGACCCGATAAACACTGTTTCATGTATGAATGGACCTAATAAACACCTATAAATCTATGAAAAATGTAACCTCTCAAAACTTTTGTTTATTATTATTTCTTCGACTTTGGAAACGTTGACTAGATTGGCGTTCTTGTGTTCTTTATGCTGAATAATTTGAACAGTTCAACATTTTCTTTTACATTTCGTTTTGAAGCTTTTAATTTGACGACTTGATAAACACCGTTTTATTTATTTTTCCTCCAATGCATTTACTAAAAGGATTAAAACAGAAAAAGGTAGTAAACATCTCAGAAAAGTGTCCTCTATTATTCCTATTAAACATAATCTAATTATCTCGCCGACCCCATAAGCACCGTTTAATGTATGAATGCGATTTAATAGACACCATTAAATCTCTTGAAAATTCAACCTCACAAAACCTTTGTTCATTATTATTTCTTCGACTTTTGAAAACGTTAATTAGATTGACGTTTTTGTGTTCTTCATGCTAAATAAGTTTCACTGTTGTCCATCAATCCAATTAAAGAAATCTAATTATCTCGTCGACCCGATAAACACTGTTTACCGTATGAATGCGACCTAATAAACACCATTAAATCTGTTTGGCGTCCTGATAAGCACTGCTTGATGTATTCTTCCTCCTACGCCTTTGCTAGAAACCCGAGTAAAAATTCTTCGACTTGGTTTCGACTTGAATTGCCCCCAATCAAGACATGCTGAAGTCGAAAAGTTCGATTCCAGCATGTCTCCTTATTAAGAAGGAGCCAGACTTCAATTAGTGTGTGTTTATGACTTCGAGTATATACCTGCCTCGAAAAAAGGGTCATTCTGACTGTCATAAAAGCTAATCTTCGTTAATAATTCAATAATTTTGATATTTTCACACAATATATATTGCAACGATAACAAAGCGCAGTAGGAAGCTTGTCTACCTGATAGGTCACACAATTGAGGTCATAGTAGGATTCAAGTTACTTTCGCGGATTCAAGTACTGAGGTTTCTGATCCACCAATTACGGGAATACAGTGGTCTATGAGTGCTTCTGAAGCATGTAACACTGTTGCTGATGCTTCGTGCGAAATATGGGAACAGGCTAGAATTCCGACGATGCAAAAGTGTGTCAGAACGACAAGTCCAGCTTGAAGATTCTGTTAAGGATACGTTTGAAAACCTCTTTGACGTTGCCCATGGCGACGCTATGAAAATCATGAAGATACATGAGATATACATTTCCTAGCTCTACAGCGGCAGAAGGGGCGTCCTGGTTCGATCCTGAAATTCATCTTTTCAAGAGATTTTGCGAGGCGTGGAAAGACATAGATTCGTCTTCGTTCAACGCAGACTTCGCTGACAGCAGGTCGTCGGGTCTCTTGGAACAATCGGGAGGAAGCGTACTCACTTTTGTTTTTAGGAAGCTAAATGTAGGTGAAGTTTCTGAAACTGCTCTACTTACCGCTTGATAATATAATTGAATCAGTTCAAGCACTTTAAAACTTCCATTACAGGAGAGCCAACCTCGTGATGACTATCGGGAGTTTCTTGAATTAGTGTGCATTTTCTTGGAAGGTACGCCTCCACGCGGAATCAATCTCTCTCCACCTGGTTGTATTCAAGATGCGCGCTTCATGTCACAGACTCTATACGCACTGAAAATTCTTCTTTTCAAGGGTCAATTTAATCTTGCAGCTACAGAAGAGAGGCTTATTGGCGACTTCTGTCTGTTCGTTATTCTAGCGTACGTGAAGGCTTGGTATACAGCTTCTTCCACAATCCAAGCGCCCCACCATAACTTCCTTTTCTTGAAACAGCTACACGAGTACGCCAGTGTAAACAAGAATCCGGTGACGTTTCAATCGCCTACAAATGCCTATCAGTTCAACCAAAGGAAGTGTCATGGTTCATTCAGCTAAACATGAATGATTTGGTGTCCCCGAGATCAATGCAAATCTTCCAAATATTTGATTTAAAGACTGATTTCCTCAGTGCAGACTGTGAACAATGGCTAAACTGTGAGAGCTTCGTAAAAGCGCGTGACATTTTCAGAGATTTTCATGTGACTAACGACTGTGCTGTTAATCTAACTCAGAAATATTTAGGTCAAGTGAAAATAGAGGACATCTTTCAAAATCTTCTGTTTGTGGCACAATAGTCAAGAAGAGTGATGCCTATGAATACTTTAGACAAGAAGTCCCTTGCAGCTGGAATTTTTAAACTTTTGTTACTTTGACCTATTTTATGTGATTTTATGCTATTTTATTAGGTTTTACTGCTTGTATCGCAAGCATTAATGATAAACACTCAGTTGAGATACAAATATTGTTTTTCTATATGTGTTTTTCAAGAAAAATATAGACCTTGGAACTTGATTTTGCAAATATGTGTGGTCGTGTTTTACTAATACCCTCTTCTAGTAGTTTTAGAAGTTTCAAGGCCCTTGCGGCAGGATTTGCAGTTGACGGATAGAGCTCAAATTTTGTATACATTCTTCCTACAATAAAAGGAAAATAATGAGGGGACGTCTGACATATTTTTCGTACTTCGGTTTCTAAGGGACACCCTACCCTCTGTACCTGAATTGAGCCCTGATGATTTGAGGAAAGCAAAAGTTTGCTCCTTTGACAAGGACTGTTTTTCTACATTTCTGTGAAAGTTTCCGTGCATATGCTTGTCGAGTAGCTCTTGGTGAAATTTTCTAACCTCTGCTTTCTTTACTTCGGCTTTTAGACGTGAAGCATCTAGATGGAGTAATGCACTTTCCTCACTTCTGATGTTGAAATTCAGGCCAAGGGCCTCGGCAGCTTGCTCCGCGGCTTTGTAAAGGAACGCTCCTTCGCCAATCATCTCGTGGTTTCTGACCATCTTTAGGAGAGGATCTCTGCCATTCGTAACTTTGTAAGCTGTACTTAAAACAATTCGGTTATGAAGACATTGGAGATTCAGAAGTCCCCGTCCGCCTTGACGGCGTGAAATGTATAATCGCGGAACTGACGAATTGATATGCAAGCTTTCATGCATATGCATGATCTTACGCGTGGTGACATCAAGGGCCTTAAGCTCGTTCTTCGTCCATTGAACCACCCCGAACGAGTAGAGTAGAACCGGGACGGCAAGCATGTTAGTCGCAGATAACTTGTTCAACGCCGACAGATTGGAAGACCAAATCTGTCTAAGAAGATGTTTGTATCTGCTTCGGAGAGACTCCTTCACTGATGTTACGTCCTGAATGCGGCTTTGAGGAACGCCCAGGTATGTATAGGTCTCTCCAGTGTTAAGATGTCTAATAACACTTATATCTACAAGCCCAGGGTCCTTGGGAATGCCAGTAATCTTTCCTTTCTTCAAATGAATTTTGGCACACTTGTCCAAACCAAAGTCCATCCCAATCTCTCCTGTGTAGTTCTTGACGATATTTATAGCAGTTTGAAGTTTGCTTCTACCAGCGGCATAGATCTTCAGGTCATCCATATAAAATACATGAGTTACCTCATGCTCACGCTGATTAGTGTCGCCACAGAGGTATCCAGGAGAATTCCGTAGTGCGAGAGATAGAGGTAGAAGTGTGATGCAAAAAAGCGAAGGGCTCATACTATCCCCTTGAAAGACGCCGCTCTGGAAGGTGACCTTGTTCGTCGTCAGACGATGATTCCTAGATGAGATGGTAAATCTAGTTTTCCAAAGAGGCATCAGTCTCTCTATGCATCTCACTATGTGTGGATGTACCTTCAAGCTTTCCAACAGACAGATGATAAGTCTATGAGAGGTTGAATCGAAAGGTTTCCGATAGTCAATCCAGGCCATTGACAGGACGCGCTGATGGGCCTCGTTGTTCGTACATCTCTCGTCATACAGGCTCAATTCGTCGAACGATCCTGTTGTTTAGGACAGCTGTAAAGATCTTGTACAGTGTGTTTAAACAAGTTATTGGCCTGTAATTCTCTGGTCTGGACTAGTTGCCTTTTTTCGGTAGAAGTATAGTGCGTCCTAACACCAGCCACTGCGGAATGGGCGTCTCCGACTTTAAATATGAGGTGAATATGCGGGCCAAATGTTGGTATATAGAAGTAAACTTCTTCCACCAAAAGTTCTTAATACAATCTGGTCCAGCACCGGAAAAGTTCTTCGTGCCTCTAAGTGCTTTTTTCACCTCTTCGGCAGTGACTGATGGGCACTCCTCCTCAGATTTTATGAGGCTGTCGCAAAACTCCTTGAAGCGGATGATATTGTCAGTATCTTCTTTCAACTCTAGTGTTTTCGGGATCTTGTACACCTCTCTCCAAAAAGTCTCTACCTCCTTGGGCTTGGGTGGATTTTTTACAAAAACAGGGGGATCACTGAAGAGGCGTGATGGGTCAGCAAGAAACTGTTGATTCTCCCTGTTCCATCTCTCCCTCTTCTGTATCCTCCTCCTTGCGTCAGATAACAGCCTTATTTTGTCAACAATATGCTGCTTGATTGTCAGCAGCTTTGACTTGTTCAGTGTGTGATTCAAGGTCCTTAGTTCTTGGGCGAACTTTCGAACCCTTTCCGTGAACGGTCTAACAGATGTTATGTAGTCAATCACACATTGAACACGGGACGCATTCTGTCTTGCCCATCCAATTTTCTTGTTCAGTTGATGCAAGCGTCTTCTGGTCTTCTGATCCATCGTCGGTTTCAGCCTTCGATTTGAATCAGCCAAAGCTCTCGCAGCACCATAAACTGAGCAATTGATGGTCCAGAGGTCGGACTCTTGCGAGATATCTCCAC
>CAKNXH010001196.1:39924-55488 GCA_932178445.1 Andricus quercusramuli
ATATATATATATATATATATATATATATATATATATATATATATATACATACATACATACACATAAATATTACAATCATAATATTCTAATTATAATTTTAATTACAAAATAATAATAAATTATATAATAATGATGATATTATATTATAATCAAAATTTACATATATAATTTTAATATATAATTATTGAAATGCAAGTAATTCCTTTCAGCATTATTCTTTTGGAAGTGAAAAATCTCTGATTAGAAAATGACAAATTATATAATATTCATTTATATCAATATTGGTTTTATAGGCAGAAAAAAATATATTTTGAAGTGAAAAACAAAATATTAAGTATAATTATTTTTATGTATCTACATGCCTACGTGCATTCGATGTTTCCTTTTGTACTGCAGCGCACAGTGGTTCAGAAATGGATTTTTGTGGACAGATTCTTCTACAGGTGACATTTGTGAACCGATTGAAATTTTTTGCATAAATACTCTGCAGGACTTTCCTCACAAAATTAAGAGTCGATTTTTTTTATTTATTTGTTTGTTTGACAACACTTAAACAAATACAGCGGAAAAATTGTCCACTTCAATGATATTAATTTTTATATCCCAAAAAATCTCTTAAATAAAGTCATTGTAAGTCAGAGCTGATGCAGATAGACTAAGAAATCCGAAATATTCTATTAAAAAATGTATTTATCACTTAATTATTATAAACAATTTATATGAACAAATTTGACAGTATGGCAGTTTGTTACAAAAAATTTTTTTGTTTTTGAATTATTGTAATTTATTATAGTAATGGTACTAGTAACGATAAATTGTTATAATTTAGAAATTTATAAACAACTTATAAAGTAATAAACAATTTTTTACCCTTTTAAGTTTCATAAGCAGATCAATTGATATACATAGTATAAAATTAAATGTTGGGATGAGAATATTTAATTCAAAAATGATTTTTAATATAAAAGAGTTTAAATGTTGTATTTTTTGAACAATTTTAGTTTCCACAATAGTATAAATGAACAAATATACTGCATTAAATTATAGTACATAAAAAATAGGGTTGACAACAAAATTATATAACACATTACCTCTATGTAATTTTTTCCGTAGAATTAAATGGTGCTATCAGTTTTTTCCTCTAACATTATTAGACAAATTGTTTAAACAAAATATACGTTTGAGCAATCGAAAATGATTTTTTTCCCATAAAACATCGTCTTTTATTTAAATGTTCTTATCTCAACATGAATTTTTCTGCTGTATCAATTGACCTGCCCATGAGACTTAATTGGTTAACAAATTGTTTATAACTTTCCAGGTTACTTATAAATTTTGAAATTATGACAATTTATCGTCAATTATACCATTCTAATAAGACATTTTTTGTGATTTCTAAGACTGACTTCATTAGATTTGACTTCAAATGATTATATTTAAGAGATTCCGAGATGAAAAATCAGATCATTGAAATGGGGAATTTTTCCGCTATATTTGTTCAAGTATTGTCAAACAAACAAATAAATAAAAAAATTGACTTTCTTAATTTTGTGAGGAATGTCATGCAGAGTATTTATATATAAAAAATTTTATCGGTTCAGAAATGTCACCTGTAGAAGAATTTGTCCACAATACTCCATTTCTGAACCACTGTGCGTTGCAGTACAAAAGGAAACATCGAATGGACGTAGCAATGTAGATGCATAAAAATAACTATACTTAATATTTTGGTTTTCGCTTTAAAATTTATTTTTTTCTGCCTATAAAACCAATATTGATATAAATGGATATTATGTAATTTCTCATTTTCTAATCAGAGATTTTTCGCTTTCAAAAGAATAATGCTGAAAGATATTACTTGCATTTCAAAAATTATATATTATAATTATATATGTAAATTTTGATTATAATATAATATCATGATTGTAATATATATATACCTATGTATTTTAGTTTGTAGAACCAGTGGTTGCGTAAGGGGGGGGCGGTGGGGCGGTCCGCCCCGGGTGCCAAGCTCCAAGGGGTGCCAATAAGGGACACTAAGGGGTGACAAAACGAAAGAGTCACACCGCATCCGCCCCGGGTGCCAACCCATGCAACGCCGCCACTGTGTAGAACATGGGGTTGCCAACTTAAAACGGAGCAAAGATTTATCCTTCTTGAAACGGCACATTCTTCAAAACTTATCCGAATCGGCACAGTTTTCTCGGCTCGCGCGAATCGGCACAGTTTTCAGCACCCGGCCGAATCGGCACAGTTTTCAGCGCTCAGCGGAGTCGGCACAGTCCTTCTCCCAGCCGACGATATGGACAACACTTCAGTTCAGTAAATTTTACAACTATAGGCAACTGAATATGACTATCATTTATGGTTACCAGTACCGATTCTCAAGTGCTGTTGACTTGCGGATCAGTAGATTTCACCGAGCTGTTGCAATCCATCCATTGCCGATTGCGTCATGAATTCATCCGGTGGTCCGCGCGGATAGGTTGCGTTATCACGACTGAGGGCGAGCTAAAGAAGCTATTCGGAACGGTAGCATGTACCGATCCTTCTGTAATGTTCACTGCACCACTATTGTAATCTCGGTTCAGTGGATTTTACATATCTTACCGTATTTCATACCAGGGAATAGAGGTTTATTTTACTAAAGGCTTGCCGTTAAATTTACCCTAATTTCACTGTGACATTTACGAAATGCTTATTACTTTTAACTTTTTCACCCCTTCATTAAGAGCAGTTTTCGCTGTTACGGTTATAAGAAACACTTTACATTTCTTGATTAGTAAATATTACATTTCTTTTTTCTGCGTGTATGTTGCTTAAGAAACCAGATGCAGGTAAGGTATATTTTCACTGCGACGAGAATGACATACTCACAGAAGAATGGATGGTTGTTGCGTTATGGCTCAGAGAGAATATACGCATAGACATAATTATGTGGCAGCCATTATATATCAACAACTTGCCCTATACCTAGGACTCTAACAGAATGGAATCCTGTATATTGATACATTCCAGATGTTACCATCCAGACGGATCATTATATCCAAGCCAATCGACCCGACATTGTGATGCGAAAGAAAAAAGGTGGAAGAGTCTACATCATCGATACTGCTTGTCCACTTAAGTGGAATTTGCAGGCAACCTGTACATCCATGATCCATAAGTATAGCGAGCTATGGCATGAAGTAAAGACAATACGGAGCAATGTGTAGTGGCGTAGCCAGGATTTGACGAAGGGGGGGGGGGGGCCCCCCTCGCATGTCTCAACAGAAAGTATGGTACTACTTACAGAAAAAAAGGAGGGTAATGTAGTAAGACATACAATTTGTAAGTATCATATTTATTATTATTATTTTATTCCTATTTGAACATTAATTTCATAAATATTCATAAATGTTTATTTAATATTTCACTCAGGCTAGTTCAGTGTATAATTTTAGATTTTTATATCTAGGCGTCGCGGGTTTTTCATCATAAAATTTAAAATATCCTCAGGGTTTGATGACTGATTTCGGTGTATATTCAATAAACCCTCACCATTCAACTTTGTTTCTCCCGTCGATTTTCGCAAGTAATTCTTTAAATGACGAAGAGTGGAAAAGGATCGTTTGTTGGTACAAGTTGATACTGGCAAAGTTGCTAATATTTCCAAGAAATACAAATGTTTTTAAAAACACGAACGTTACAAATTGATCGTGCTGTCGCTGCTGTTTTTGGTTTTTTCTCTTTTTCAAGTTTCGATAATTTTTTACACCAAAGTTCCAATTCTGCGTTCAATTGTTCTTCAGTGCCATTAAAGTCAATTTCGTAGAACTTAGTCAGCGCTTCGTAGTTTTTAGGTTGCTCTGGCAAAATACACAAAGGGGCCTGCTGGTAAAAGACATTGAAATTCCTTTAAAATCTCTTTATGCTGGAGAAACTTAGACTCTATTTGATTGATGAAAGAATCTAGGAAAGGAACGAATATACTAACCCGATAGAAAAATTCTGGCGAATCTGCTGGAATGTTTGAGCGATTAGTTTGATGTGCCACTGTGCGCGGAATCTCAATAGGACAAAAGTGCTTCGTAGCAAAACTGGAAGCAGATTCGAATATCTTTGAAAATTTGGAATTAGCTTCTAACCTCAATGATTTCATTTTATCCATGATATCATCGGCTATTTCAGCTGCTTCTAATAACTCGAGAGTTGGCTGTTGCAGGACTTTGCGTAAAATAACGCTGAAGGAAAAGATTTTTTTTTAACACAATAATGAAATGATAAATTCATCTTTCTTAATAGCACACAAGAGTTGAGTAGCTACAGATTAAGATTGCCTGTCCACCCAATTTGAGATTTCTGTCAGAGCGGGAATTATCGCATCGTACAGTTCAGCCGCAGTACTCACCGAATCATACCTTGGGACCCAAAACCACCACCTTTGGAGCTGAACAATACACAAAATTTGCAGAAAGCTTCGTTTTCTTCAGCAGAATATGCAAGCCACTGCCAACGAAAAAGTCACTTATAATGAAAACGAAGATTTCTATTTCCTGATGCAGGAAAATTGAAATTTGGTCCTTGTGTCCACACGTTCTTCAAAATATCAATTCTTTTCTCCAAAGAAATTTCATTGACATTAAATGATCCAATATCATTGAGAAATACATGAGCGTTTGCATGATCATTTTCTGAATTTCCCAAATTCAAATTTTCTTCATTGATTGGTTGAGGGCGCGGTTTTTTTGTTACGTAGTTCCACATGAAAGTGCCAGCAGGTCGTTTGCATGACATTGTGTCGCATAAAGATACAAACTGACGTTATTTTAATTTTTGAATATTGAGTATTGACATGTCCGCCTTTTTTGCTGATGTTCACTCTACTGATCCTTACCGACACATTCCCTATGACTGGAAGTTCAAAAGTGGCTACTTGCAAGCGAAGAGAACACTTCTCTGTTTTTCTTCAGGATCTATTTGATTAAACTATATGCCGAGAAACTAAATTACGGAAATCGGTACTAATTTCATTTTACAATGAGTACCATAAATTACCTTCCGTTTATGCTCTTCTATAATCTGCAAGAAATTTTGGTTTCAGAGATTAGGAAAATAATTTCAAAATGCTAATTTTTATTGCGGTTTCATTATGTGCAGATTTTCTATAGAAATATTTTCAGACTTAAAATTTATATTATTACGGTTCACATTGTGTGTTTCTTAAATGAATAGTTTTATCAAGGTTGTGGAAAATTTCTATTAAGGAGACAGCTCATTACCTGTGACAGTGGGCGGGGAAGTAGTTTAGGGAGGTGTATCGGATAAACGAAGAACTGAGACGATTTACGGAAAGGAAGTAATTATGCCTCTTCCATCGTCAAGGGGGGATTTAACACCGCCCCCCCCCCCCCTTGGCTACGCCGCGGGCAATGTGAAACATGCATCTATTCATCCAATTGTGATTTCAGCTACAGGCAATGTGCACGCAATATGCACTAAACATCTTGAACATTTGGGAGTCAGTCGGGCACTGGCAGCGGCTAAGAAGGCGTTTTTAATAAATACCTGTCGCATGTTAACAAGCTTTCTTGGCCATCAGGCAACAAGTTACAGAAAACATATATTGATTTATAACATCCTCATCTCATTAGGCACTTGACATATTGTTAGTCCGTGGATAATACGGAAGAACCGGCTTCACTCGAGAACAACTTAACACAAGAATAACAATAAAGGGCCTCGGTGACTCAGCTGGTGAGGGGTGCGGACTTCACGTTATAGGTTCGGGGTTCGATCCCTGAGGCAATACCTTTGGAAATTCTTCTATGTATCTTTGCCGATGTTCTGTTGGTTCGGATCCCATCTCACGCTGTAGCTCCCTTCATCATGCACTTGGATGCAACCCAGTCCGTGAATGATGGGGGTAAAAACCAGGCTTTGTCCAATATGTTGAATTAGGCACACTGCTCTTATAAGATCATTTGATTGCATTACAAAAATGCGTCCGTGAATGATAATATATGTCGGGACAGCCCCGTGCACACTATTTAATAAATAAATAAATGAAAGTCCAACAAATAATGCCTTTGACATGTTGGGCTAAAACGATTTTAAGCCTGAGACATTAAAGAAAAAATAATTACCATAAATACCATAAATTACCTAGAATTTATTTCATACATTTCAGAAGAACGTATACTATCACGATTCTGTATCGATTCGCAAAATTCTTTTTCTGTGCGGAAGTCGGAAAATCGGGTTTTCTCGCAATTCCATCTGAGTTTCCAATGTCGTTGAAAAATGTGTTGTACAAAAGTTTTAAATTTAGAAAAAGGACATCTTTTACTTCGTGTGACTTTCTTTATTATTATCTATATAATAAAGTCTTAATAACATATGGAAACTCTTCCTAATTTTTCAAAGACGAACTTTTAGTTCATGGAAACTCAGTGTTTCAAACTTTATGACCGTTGTACTTAGCTATACCGCTAATCAAAATCAGTTTATATACGCTGCTAAAACAGTGATATTTTTTACCCAAGGTGACGTATAATTATAACTTATCATCAAATTTCATATGATCACATGATTGATGTATATACATCTGAAATATATTTCATACATTTTCATTATTTAAATACGGTCAAGAATTTTACATTGAATCGCCTTCAAAATGTTAACCAGACCCACCATAAAAAATGGTGCTTCGTAATATATTTTGAAATATCTGAATAAGCAGTTCCGGACCGAGGTATATAGAATTTAATAAGACTTGCATGTTGGTGGTGGAAGTGAGAACGTGTTTGGTGACAGGTGGTGAGAGGATTTTACGTAATTTGTGTGGAAGGTGTGAGTGGAGTGTGTGGGTGGATGCTCAGGATGTGAGTAGAGTTGTATGGGGTGAATTGGGGAGATAAAAAGTGTTTTTTGGCGTGAGAGTGAGGTGAGATTTAAGTAGATAGAGAGAGTGAGGTTAGGGTGGCAAGGAGTCAGAGGAGTTTGTGGTCGGGAGTCTTGGGCCTTTAAGAGGCCAAGGGTGGTTTTAGTAGATTTAGGGGATGTTCAGGCAGATAAAGGGGTGTCTGTAGGGCCTGTGAGGAATAGAAAAGAAAAGAAAAAGAAGGGAAATAAAGGGAAAATTTGGCGGCGAGTCTTCAGAGACATTTGTCGTCTGCGGTGGGTACTGCATGGAGAGGACACAGTTACCGGTGGCAGAGCGGAAGGGAAGCAGTGAGAGTGCTGTCAGTGCTGCTAGTAAAATAGACGGGGAGGAAATTTTCCACGTGCCACGAGGGACAACAGCGCGTGGTTCAGTGTCGAGTAGCGCGTCGGGGAAAGGGAGAAGGCGGAACGGTGGGAACGAAGGAAGCGAGAAGGTAAGGGAGAGAAAGTCGAGCACAAGTGACGGGGAGGATCTCTTGAAGAGGAAGAGAGACAGCCGAGATAGTCCGGACAAAATCGAATTCGAGAGTCCTTTTAAAAAAAGCGTGAGAACACCTAGGTCACCCCCCCCCCCCCAAGAATAAAGGGAAAGGCAGAGAAGGAGTCTTCCGGGATGTTGTTAGGGATGAGGGAGGACATGAGAATCAGAGATGAGAGATGGGAAAAGGTGGTGTAGGAGCTGAGGGAGAGAGTAGAAGGGTTAGAGAGGGAAAGGAGAGAGAAGGAAGTTAAAATTAAACAGACGGAAGAGGAGATCAGGTTGTGGACGAAAAGGACGGAAAAGAGACTTGAGAAGGTGGAGGGCAGAACGGAAATTGAAGTAGGAGACGGGAATGGGGGGAGTGAGATTAAAGGTAGTTGAGGGAGGGTAGAGAATATGATAGAAGTTAAAGTAGGAGAGCGTAGGAATGAAAAAAGGAGAGGGCGGATAGGGAAAGGGTAAATGCAGTGGAGTTGAGAATGGAGAGAAAAGAAAAGGCATACAGGTACAAATAATATCGTGATAAGAGGGTTGAAGCTAAAGAGTGAAGAAGAAAGGGCATAGGGTGGGTTAAAGGCAGGGTAGGGAAAATGAAGTTGGAGGGGAGGAAGGAGGAGGAAGTGGCGGTTGTGGAATTGGAGACCTGGGAAGAAAAGTTGGGGGTAATGCGAAATAAGAACAGGATACAGGATGAGAGAGTTTTCATTGATCACGATTTGACGAGAAAGGAAAGGGTTTTGCAGAGAATGATGTTTGACAGGGCTAGGAGGGAGAGGAGAGAAGGAAGATCGGCGAAGGTATGATATCGAAAAATAAGAGTAGACGGGAAGATGTGGGTGTGGGACGAGGAGAAAGAGGTGTTGAAGGAAGTGCAGGGGGATTTGTTTGGAAAGAAGTAGGGGGTGGGGGTAAGGCAGGGTAGAAGCGTAGTGAAGGTGCTGTACTGGAACGTCGCAGGGGTAAAGGAGAAGGACGAGGAGTTCTGGCGGTATATCCAGGAATTTGATGTTGTGGGACTGGTAGAGACGTGGGTAGAAAGAAAGGAATGGGATAGAATAGAGCCAAAGCTGCCAAGGGGGTATAGATAGAGACTACAGGAGGTGGTCAGAGTGAAAAAGAAAGGAAGGGCCAGTGGGGGAATTATAAGCGGGGTTAGAGATGGATTAAACGAAAAAGTTCATTGAGAGGAAGAGAGGGGGGGGGGGGAGTGCAAATGAGGGAAATAAAAATAGGAGGGATAACGTGTAAGTTTGTGACAGTGTACAATAAGGATGGGATGGAAAGAATTAAAGAAAGGGTGGAAGCCCTGCTGGTCGAAAGAGAGGAGGGTATGGTGGTACTGGGTGGGGACTTTAATGCGAGGATGGGGAGCGATGAGGGACTTTACAGGGAAGGGGAGAGCTTCGAAAGGAAATCGAAAGATAAGATAATAAATAAGGATGGGGAGATTCGAAGGGACTGGATGGAGGAAAGAGGCTGGGCGGTAGCGAATGGTATGGCAACTGCGGACGAAGAGGGAGAATACACATATGTATGTAAGGTGGTTTTATCGGTGATAGACTATGTGGTTATGAATATGCAAGGATAGGAGGAGACAGAATAATCTGCAGTAGAGGGGAGGGTGGAATCAGACCATCAGTCATTACGTCTGTGGATAAGAGGTGAGGGTGGCTGAAGACAAGGCGGGAGGCGATGAAGAAGTATCAGGAGCTGCTAGGAAAGGTACGCTTTGGAGGGGAGTTGGTGGAAGAGATTTGGGAGGATCTGAAAGAGAAGGTGAAAGGGTGTTTGCAAAAGAAGGTATTCAGAAAGATGGATAAAGGAATGGTGAAGTCGTGGTGGGATAGGGAATGTAAAAAGATGAAAAGGAAGGTGAAGAAGAAGTACAAGAAGTGGAAAGAGGGTAATGCGAGAAGGGTGGAGTACGTAGAAATGAGGAAGGGTTTTAGATTGATGCGTGAGAAGAAAGAACAGAAAAAGGAGAAAGATCTGGAAGAGTGGTTAGCAAATTTTAAGACAGAGGGGGACGTCTGGAAGATAATAAATAGGTTTAGAAAGCGTAGGATGGGGGTCAGCGAGAACATAGGGAGTGAGGAGTGGAGGGAATTTCTTAAAGAATCGTTCCAGGGCTAAAATTCAAAGAAGACGGATGGGGGAAGTAGAAGAACGGGTGAAAAAGAAGCATGACTGTTTAGTGCACAAGAGGTTAGGGAGAGGCTAAAGGAGGTAGTGAAGAAAGTATGGAGGGGCGAGGGATTCCCATGAGGGTGGAGAGACGGATTAATAGTGCCACTGTATAAGAAAGGAGATAGAGGTAGGCAGAAAAATTATAGAGGGATTACGCTAATGCAGTAGCATGGGTGAAGGGAGTGTTGGGTAAGATGGAGATGAAGAAAAGGAAGGAGGAAGAGGAATGGAGACGGAAAGATTGTAAATAGGAGAAAAAGTAGATATAAGGAAGATGTAAATATTGTAATTAGTAGATAAGTAGTAGGTATTAGAGCGAAAACAGAGGTTGGCAAGCGAGACAATGCGAAAAAGTAGGGACGTCAAGTAAGCAAATCAATTTTTTAAGGCCAGCACGTTGAAAAATAAACGTTTATCTATCTATATAGAATCTAATGCTATTAATTTTCAATTAGTGATGTATACTTCCGACATTCAAGGTCTCTTTAATGATACATTTGCATCAGAACTGAGAGAGTTTTATAACATTTGAATTTTTGAAGGTTCTTTAAATTGTCACGTTTAGGGCTTCCTGAGGAAGAATCTTTTTACAAATATGAGTGGTCTGTTTATCTGCCTTTTTAGATATTCTTTTTTCAATTGCCTTTTCTATTGTTAAAATATAAACTGCTTGACCAAAAATCAAATTAAAAATTTTTTTTAGCATTTTCAAGAGGTTAAACCAAAACTGTTAGTTAACAAATTGAAAGATTTTCTTTGGACCTTAAAAAACGTTTCCAAAAGCTCAAACCATTCCTATGATGCAACAATTCTGTCGGAGCTATCGTCATCAAGCATAAATTTTGCCTTAACCAAAACATGTGCAATAAATTATTGCGATTATCTAATTTATTAGATAGTTATATAAATAAATATCAAAGTTCAAACGTGGAGTACGAGCATTGCGATGAGAATGTGTTCCTTACGGCTGACAGAGTGATAAGTATAAAAATTAACTTAATAATTTAAAATACACTGGCAATCCCATTTGAGTGCGGTTTCGGGCATAGTTCTGAAATCTGTCTATCGAAAAATCCATCTAATATTACCCTCTGAAAATAACACCGGCTCACAGTAGAACCGCGGTAAAGAACACATATGGCCACGTTTCACAACCGTCAGATGGGTGGTCACAGGGCACGATGAAATGACGATAAAACAATGACAGGCCGGCACCTCCGAGAGCACCGATCACGAGGACGATTACTGTAAACGAATATTTTGGGTACAGTCGTAGCAGCTCCCTTGTAAGGTCTTGATACCTCTCCTCCTTTTCTTCCTCTTTGGCAGTGATGTATTCGGACGGAGCCGAGAATTCGATCACGAATATAGTTCGTTTCTCGAAGTCTTGGAGAACGATGTTAGGCCTTGAGTGTGCAACGGAGACTGCTGTCCGAAAATCGCAGTTCCTGCAATTTTGGCATTTATCGTCGTGGAAAATTGACTCTTATCTCTCTTGGAGCGTTTGGTACTGCAGGGTCGTGACCAACACCGTAAGAGCAACAAATATGGTAATATAGCACTCATAGGGCCGCATTATGTCTGTAGAGATACGTCGTTCCCGCGAGCGTGTGACACCTGGTTAGTATGTGTTTTAGGTATTCAGCGTGTGTATGACATGCTCTGCACCTAACGCTGAGATATTTTTGACACAAAATGCGGTCACGGTATGCAAAATTTGAAATCACACCGTCCTGAGATGTTTGTGACCTTTCTTTAGTTTTTAACCTTACGTATAAATGCGCGGGAGGAAAAATACATAAAACGATGTTTATCAGGTCATCAAATTAAAAGCATCAAAATGACATGTAAAAGAAAATTATGAACAGTGAAAATTATTTAGTATGAAAAACACAAGAACGCCAATCTAATTAACGTTTTCAAAAGTCGAAAAAATTAGAATAGAAAAAGGTTTTTTTGAGGTTGAATTTTCAACAGATTTAACGGTGTTTATCAGATCGCATTCATACATAAAACGGTGTTTATCGGGTCGGCGAAAAAATGAGATTTTGTTTAATGAGATTAATAGAGGACAGACTCCTGACATGCTTACTACCTTTTATTTTTTCAATCTTTCAATAAATGCACAGGAAGAACTATTCATATAACGGTGATTATCAGGTCATCAAATTGAAAGCTTCAAAATGACATGTGAAAGAAAATTTAGAACAATGAAACTTATTTAGCACGAAGAGCACAAGAACGCCAACCTTATCAACGTTTTCAAAAGTCATAGAAATAATAATAAACCAATATTTTGTAAGGTTGAATGTTTAAGAGATTTAATGGTGTTTATTGGGTCGCATTCATAAATTAAACGGTTTTTATGGGTCGGCGAGATAAAGGCATTTCATTGTAAAAAAAAGTATGATTTCAAGGCTAGTTTTTGGTATTGAAACAGTCCTATAAAAATATAATCTCGAGTGTCTCTATTCTAATGCCACTTTATTTTGATGCCACTAAATGACGTTTTAGTACAACTTTTTTCGATCGAAACAGGACTGAAGTGAGAATCAAATTTTTTCTGTTTCAAATGTTTTCTGTTTTTCTTAAGCATGAAGTTGCAAGAAATTAAAGCAATTGCCCTGTGCATTGTTTTAGTTCGCTCCTACCACGAAGGAATAGCAAGGAGTGGTATCACCCTATGTGTTTAGTGAGCAGAGGTGGGACAAGACACGTCCAAGAATTTGTTAATGCTTGCCACGAATGAAAACTCGTATGCTGCCCCGTGCACATGCGCAGAGCTGTTTTCACATTCACGTATTATACCCACTCCCCTATGTTATATTTTGACATCTCGATGCACATGTAGGTTATGTTGGTTTGTTTAAGTTCGCTAAATACACAAGATCGAAACTTCAAACGCGTGTTGACATCGTTGGCATGGCAACCGCCAGTGCGCATGTGCACGGGGCAGCATACGTGTTTTCATGCGTGGCAAGCATTAACGAATTCTTGGACGTCGCGCGTCCCACTCACTACTTACAGGGATACTACTCCTTACTATTCCTTCGTGGCTCCTACGTACCACTTTTCAATCTGAAGTTAGCAAAGTAAAATAGCATGAACGATGGCTTCAAAAAAAGACGATTTGGTATTATAACAGGACGCTAAAAAAATGATGCTCAAATAAAATGGAACCATAGTTTTTATAGTGTTTGTTTAATGGGATTGATAGAGAACAGTCTCCTGAAATGTTCGCCACCTTCTTTCCAGTTTTTTACCTCCCGAGTAAAAATGCTTCGACTTGAGTTCGACTTAGCGATGTCTTTGGTTTGTTTCCAAGACGTCGATGTGTGGCTGCGACTCAAAACTGAGTCGAAACATGAGACAATGTCTTACTTTTATGGTTTCAGCATGGTGATTTCAAGTCGGCGAAACTTGTCTCAAGACGATCCTTTACAACTCAGAAATGAGACCTCGCATGAGACTGTTAACAGATGCGAAGGATTAAAATTAATGAACGAAAAAGTTGTAAATATTAAATTAGTTATTTTTGATTTAAAAATTCAGAATCTGTGGGTCTGAACCAGTGTAACCCTGAACAATTTTCGTCACAAAAAGTAAAATTGTAATTTTGTATTAGGTTCGCCTAAGCCATTAGAAATACGTAAAAACAAACAACATTTTCGGTATCGTCGTTAAAAAAGTGTAATACAAATGAAAATCTATAAATTAATTGATTCAATATATATATAAAGTAAAGAAAGCAGAGGTTGGAAAATTTCACCAAGAGCTACTCGACAAGCAAATGCACGGAAACTTTCACAGAAATGTAGAAAAACAGTCCTTGTCGAAGGAGCAAACTTTTGCTTTCCTCAAATCATCAGGGCTCAATTCAGGTACAGAGGGCTTTATTTTCGCATGCCAGGACGGTGTAATCTCCACCTTAGCATACCGCGCCCGCATTTTATGTCAAGAAGTTCCCAGTGATAGGTGCAGAGCGTGTTATGCACACGCTGAGTACCTAGAACATATACTATCGGGGTGTCCGACCCACGCAGGAACAACGTATATCTATAGACATAATGCGGCCCTAAGAGTACTTTATTACCACCTTTGTCGCTCTTACGGTGTTGGTCGCGACCCTGCCCTGCCGAACGCTCCAAGGGATATAGAGTCAATTGTCCGAAACGAGAAGTGCCAGATTTTCTGGAACTACGATTTTCGGGCAGCAGTCTCCGTTGCGCACTCGAGGCCTGACATTGTTCTCCAAGACTTCGAGAAACGAACTATATTCGTGATCGAATTCTCGGCTCCATCCGAATACAACATCACTGCAAAGGAGAAAGAAAAAGAGGAGAGATATCAAGACCTTAAAAGAGAGCTGCGTCGACTGTACCCAAAATATTCGGTACGAGTAATTGTTCTTGTGATAGGTGCTCTCGGAGGTGTGAAATTATCGCTGGTTCGTAACCTTAAAGCCATACCCGCGTGCCAAAAATATGCCAAGGCTCTTGCGAGATGGATGCAGAAAGCTGTCATCCTTGGGTCGCTTCGTGTCCTCAAGACACACGAGGGTTTCGCCGGCCTGTCGTTGTGATTTCGTCGTGCCCTGTGACCACCCATCTCACAGATGTGAGACGTGGCCATAGGTGTATTTTACCGCGGTTCTACTGGGGGCCATTGACATTTTTTCCAGATGGCAGTTGCTCTTAGTGGTACCCTGCGGTGGTTGTTTAACTTTTTTTTAATTACATATATATATATATATATATTTTTATATGTAGAACCAGTGGTTGCGTAAGGGGGGGGGGGGCATGGGGCGGTCCGCCCCGGGTGCCAAGCTCCAAGGGGTGCCAATAAGGGACACTAAGGCGTGACAAAACGAAAGAGTCACACCGCATCCGCCCCGGGTGCCAACCCATGCAACGCCGCCACTGTGTAGAACATGGGGTTGCCAACTTAAAACGGAGCAAAGAGTTATCCTTCTTGAAACGGCACATTCTTTAAAACTTATCCGAATCGGCACAGTTTTCTCGGCTCGCGCGAATCGGCACAGTTTTCAGCACCCGGCCGAATCGGCACAGTTTTCAGCGCTCAGCGGAGTCGGCACAGTCCTTCTCCCAGCCGACGCTATACGTACTTGGAAGATCAGTAGATTTAACTTGGTTTTCAGTAAAATATAGTGTTCTTTTTTCTGCGTGTATGCGTAGTACCTTTCAGCATGAAGCCTAGTATTAGATCTGGGTGTGCGATAATCTTCAGAAAACACCTTGCCGATGTAGGATTCACACTCGTCAGGTACTTGCACCATAAGTTGTGAACCATGCCTCGATTTGGAGCTTGCTAGACAAAATTTTAGAATAAAATAAATTGATCTTTGCATTGAAATAGAAGAAATCACTTCAATGTGTTCTGTTAATCGCTATGTTCAAGGATTTTGTTTATTTTAATTCAAATCTTTAAATTTGAAAGATTTCAACGGGAAGGTGTCTCAACTTGGATTTACTTGTCAAACTTTCACTCGTACAATTAGAGAATGTCCAAATGTGTCACTTTCGACTGGAAGAGGTTCAAACTTGACAGTATTAATTGGAAAATGCCGAAATGTCACCCTTTCAAGCACTGGCGGGCTGGGTACATTGGGGCGTCCGCGGGAAATCGATATGTAGGGGCGCCTTCCTGAAAAGCTGTTAGATGCAAGAGAATACCATTTTTTTGCATAGTTACGAATTCTGGAAGGACAAACGAATTAATCCTCACAAAACTTTTATTTGCTTTGGAAGTATAATTCGGAATCCATGTACAATGTTATGTGTTGATGATTAACTAGCTTATAGAGTACAATATCTTTACAGAGTACCATTTTAATTAAATTCCTTCTACTTTCTCTTGTTTAATAATAAAAACATTCATATTGTTTTAAAAAATGATCGTAGAGGGCGCCTACATGCCTTAGGGGGGCGCCTACATGCCTTAGGGGGGCG
>CAKNXH010001196.1:55498-83269 GCA_932178445.1 Andricus quercusramuli
GGGCGCCTACATGCCTTAGGGGGGCGCCTACATGCCTTAGGGGGGCGCCTAATAGGCTGGGCGCCGGCGGGGTTTCCCGCATCCCAACCTATGGCCAGTCCGCCACTGCTTTCAAGTACAAAATACAAAATGTACTTTCCATCGTTTTTTTTTTGCTGGTCAAGAATTTCTGTTGCCATACTTTCCCTATACTTAAGGCATACTTTATTTTTACTTCTGAAATACTTGAACTATATTTCACAGATGTCCATCAGCTATACTCCAGCTATACTTTAGATATACTTCTAAGACACAATTTATTAATACTTTTAAGATATTTCGAATATACCTTGTTACACTTCAGCTATCTTTAAGCTACACATACACTATACATCTTTCAAATAGATGTGAAGTATGGGATTATCTTATATGTATACCATACTTTCACTGTACTATCTGAGAGACGACTTCTATACGATTGCCCAGGTGGGAAATCGACCCAGTTTTATTTTTGAAGGGAAATTCAGAAGTAATAGGAAATTATTCATATGTTTCTATGTTTTATTAATAGGGTAATTGTTCATGTGGTTTTATTATATATTAGGCGATATTGTTATGATACCTTGCAATCAAAACTTATCCTGAATGTGAATGAGGAAGGTAACTCTCAGAAAACAGAAAATGAAATTCGGAAGAAATTTGCCTTGAAAATATCGTGAATGTTAAGGTCAGGTATACGGCAGGTGCCTCAAAAAATCACAAAAAATCCCTTATGAGAAAAGAGAGACAGAGAGCGAAGAAGAAATTATGCCTTCAAAATCGGGTAAAGTTCAATTTCAACTTTAAACTTTGATCAAAATAAAAGGCATACAATAAAAAATCTGCCCGTTGCGCGCACATCTCGCAAATTTGAGTGCGCCTAAGGTACGCGACATTAGGCTCAACACTATTACATCAAATGTATATTATATTTATTTTTGTACCTCAGCCTGAGATTGCTAATTCAGATATTGCGAAATAAAATACAAATTTTATTCATCATGATAACCTTAAGATTTGTTTCTTATTTTGCATTATATTTTATCCTCAACTACCCTGAAAAATGTATCATTTCAATAAATTTATATTAATTAAATTTATAATATGCATTGGTATTGAAATAAAAGTATTCGCATTATCTTGTTTTCATAGTTAAAAGGAGTGCGCATCCTATAAAAAAGCAATTTCGGTATTAAACATTTTATGGCAACTTGTTTCTTTTTCCCACATATTTACTTTGTTTATTTTTAATTTTACTTTTACACGATTTTACACAAAAGTTTATAACAAATTTGTAGATCATTTTTGTTCAAACAACTTTTGCCTATTAATTTTTTCTTCGTCTCCTGTGTATTTCTTCCAAAATTTTTTATTTTTTTATTTTCAATTCTATTTCTTACGAATGAAACAAAAAGTAAGCTTCTTTAAAAAAATTATTTATAGCAAATTTGTATATATCTTTTTTGTATGTGCAACTTTTGTCTATTAATTTTTTTCATAGCTTGTGTAGTTTGTCAAAAAATTTAATTCTTTTAGTTTTATTTTATTTTCTAAGATTAAAACAAAAACCACGCATCCTGTCAAAAAGTGATTGTTGAAAATTTATAGATCTTTTTTAATTGCACAATTTTTGTCAATTAATCTTTTTACGTGCCTTGCGTCGTTTTTCCAAAGATTCAATTTTTATATTTCTAATGCTATTTTACACAAATAATACCTATCAAATATCAAATAATATCCTATCAAAAAGTGATCCACAATAAATTTGTGGATCTTTTTTATATGCACACTTTTTGTCATTTCATCTTTTCCCATATCTTGCATAGTTTGACAGCGAAATGGAATTTTTAATTTTTGATTATTTTTTCGTGCGATAAAAATTTGAATTTTTGATTTTTCGACAATATTGGAGGTATTCAATCTTTCATCCTGTTATTTCTCCTGCTGTCAAATTCCAAGTACATATTCTCATGCCTATATAGAATTTAGTTTCATTTTTTACCCATGTAAATAAACATTTAAACCTCACGATATTTCGCATTTTACAATCATGCGCTAAATCTCGATTAGAACAATGCTATCCCCAAAGTCAAATCCTTTGGAAACTTCCCGAGGACGAAGTCCAAGGCACTTACGTGGATATCGAATATAATCTACCCTAAGAACCCTACCTTCATGATTATAAAGCAATGAGTGATTCTTTTTAATTTAACGGCAACGTGTGGCGTGAATTTTCAAAAAATTATAAAGGTGAAAAGTGAAAAATGGACCGTGAGAAGTGAGATTAGCGAAAATTGCGCAATCGTCCCCTGAATACGTTCTATGAAACATTTCTTTAATAAAAAGAAATGGTTTCATCTGATTCAAAACTATAAAATTATTGTTCTGAATCAGTACATATTTCAGTCAGGAAATATTAACTAAGCGAAGGAACGTTGTTATTGTTTGAAAGAAATAAGAAGTTTGTGTTCATGAACTAATTAGTTGATATAGTCAGATGTGATTTTAAATCAAGAAATCATTTCTTTCAATCAAATTAAAGTCCATCGGCTGAAGTAAAAGTTTCTCTTCAGCCGATGGAGTGATTACTTGGTTCCAAGAAATAGGTTTTTATTATGAGTAAATATTTTTGTGATCCGAGGATGCGATGATTTGCTTAGAATAAGCATGTTTTTATAGAATTTAACTCAGCTTAACATGGAACAAATATTCCGCTAAACTACAAAAATACCACTATTGTTTAAAAGATATGAATAGTTGAAATATAAAAAATTAAATGTACCATTTGTCGAGAAGTTTAATGTAATAATAATTATTATCATTAGGTAATATTATTTTAATAAAAATATTTATTTTAATTTTGACAGAATAGTTGTATCAACTGACATGCCTCCACTAAAAAAAAATTACTTATAGCAAGTGAATTTTACTTGCCTGAAGTGAGTGAAAGTACTGATTATTTTCAAAGAAATGTTTATTTTAAGCAAATAAATATATACACGGAAAAAATGAGTCTTGGAAAATTTCCTAGATTAGTGCTAGACTTCTGGACGGGCCATTATTTTCATGAAGTCTCATATACTTTCTATAAAGTGGTCATACATTTTCATGGAAAAATAAAGAAAAGTCATGGAAGTTTTCAAGCGCAGTCAAGAAACAATAGGCTTGCCAACATTGGTAGGAATTCATACCAATTTCACACATGAAGTTCCGTGCTGTAATATTAACAGCTCAACCTACTATAACAGTGCGATTTTTTTCTCCGTACAGTTTACAAAAAAAATGTATACAGTCATGAAGGTGGCTATAAAATTACTTCATATTTGCAAAGACTTGAATTGAATAAGTGCGTGATTCAAAAACTAAGAACTCGAATACAAGTCAGGAAAACAGTCCATGACTGTCTGCGAGAATTTTCAGAGGCGCGCGCAGTGGGGCTTAGAGACAAATTCACATTGGTATGAGTGAAGTAGACAGTCGATGATGATTCAGTGCTCCCGAAACTCGCATCTTTATTCACTGCGCGTGCGTCAAGTCGACAACTAAATTGGTTACCATTGGCTTGCTTATTTAAAATGAATAAATGTGCAAATAAATGATGTACAACAAAAAGTAATTGTAAAACGCATAAAGATATTAAGATATTAATTGTAAAAATTTTTTTACAACTGGTTGCATAAACGATTTAAATCTGCAAGATTTGGATGAGGTGAAAAATGTTATTCACTTGCTACCTTATTTTGCTAGATCTCAAATTCATTTAACAAAGTTGTACGATTGTTTCTTGAATGAACATTTACAGGGTTCACAATTTTCAGTGGTATTAAGTATTCCTACGTCTTTCGCAATCTTCACGATATTACTTATAATACACTTATTTCTATTCGAAATAAATTAGAAGGTGGCTATTATTACATTACAAGAAACTGGATGTAAGCAGATTTTATTTTCAAGTTCGTATTTCTGTATATAAAATTTTTATAAAAATATTGAAATAAAATATAAGAATGTGTCTGATAATAGAATAAAATGTGATTGTTTTTCATTACAAAAGGAATTACATAATAGCCATCTTCTTATTTATAATTTTAATGAATAATAAAAAGTTGCTTAGAAGTTAATCGAGTCAACACTAACACTTCTTGAAACTTCTTTCTTTTAGAAAAAAAATGCTTAGTAGAATCGAATATCTGGGTTATTTTTTTCAAAAAGATACACAACCATTATTCAAACGATTTCCTTATTTATTTAACAAATTTTATTATTCTGATATAGAATCTAAAATAATTTTCGTGGATTGTTGTTGAAATTGTTATTTCTCATAAAAAATTTCATTTAAAATAACCATTTTTTAATAACATCTATAAAAAGTATTTTCGAATCTATCTCAATATTTCTTTCATCTTTTACGAGTGTAAACGCAAGTGAGTTTTTTCCTAAGTTTAAAATTTTGTTTATCAATAATTTATTGATATGATTTGGTAAATATATCAGTTGTATTAAAATACATTTTTTATAACGCTGCAACTTATAAACAGTGCGTTTCACAAAAAGTGCACAAGGGACAAAAAGTTTGATTTTTTGTTGACTTGTTATCAATTTCTTCAATCTGGAATCAAATTCTATAATTTAAAAAATAAGAATGATTCGATTTAATTTTTAAACAGAAATTTTATCATTGGCCGTAGTATGTACTATGTAAATATTTATTTATACTACATATGAAATTTTCTGAAAAAAATTTTCATTACATGGATTTCATTTTTTTCCATAGAATCGAACGGTGCAATCAGTTTTTATGTTATATCTCACAAATTTGAAAAAATTATTCAAACAATTTTAGTTTAAATGAAGAAAAAACTTATTTTTATACGTCGAATCATCCAATTTAAGAAGTCTTTCATTTCTTCAAGCACTATTTGCATGATTTTCCAATACGATATTTTCAAATTTCCAAATGCTTTTAGACCTATCCTAAAGTCACAGACTCTGTAAATGAAAATTTCCAGCAATTTTTTTTCCGTGTACACTTTGAATGGAAGAAATAATTTATTTTAGTCAAAGAAATATTAATAAGATTAATTCAACATTGTTTGATTCAAAAGTATGACCTATTGATGGGTGGGGAACATTTCTTTGAATCAAGAAAATATTAATTGAAGACAAACATATATTTTAAACTAAATGAACGACTCATTGTTCCAAATAAATGCGCCGTAGATGGAAATTAATATTTCTTTGAATTGACTGATTTGAATAAATTTTTTTGTTTGCCTAAACAGGCGCAAGTACAATAAAGTAGTTCGTACTTCAATTATCTGGTTCAAATAAAAATTAATAATATGAAAGAATATTTTCTTGATGCTAAGAAAAAGGAATCAAGTGAATGCATTTACTTGGTTCCAAATATTATTTATTTTCTGTTATGGATAATCACATGTTTTTATTATAACCATGGTGAGAATTTATGGCTAACTTTCAAGGTAGAGAACTAATTTCTATTATGAGATCATTCGTTTTGCGAAATTTAGCGGGATTTGTCCTAAGCTACTGAAAGTTGCAAATCAGAGATAAAGAAATATTTATTTAGAATGGGGCATTTCTTTTTCATGAACTAAATAAATGTTTCTTTCCGTGGATCTCATCAACATTTCATTTGAAGAGATGTTGTTTGCACTGAAATAGAGGTGCAATTTGAACAAATATGCCAAACTGCAAAATGTAAAAAAAATACTTCTTTCAAAGAAATGCAAATGAATTTACAGTCCAAACTCCGAGCATTGCCGTTTTCGGGGCTCTAGGGGAGTATAATTCCAAGAAGCCATAAACTTCCATTCTAAGCGCGTTCACGCTCGAATGCGTGGAGGAGAAGAATGCAGCTGACAAACTCCGAAAATTGCCGCCCGTCGGTCAGGTTAAAAATCTATCTCGAAAATCGTTTTATGTACGCAGTGTGCATACATGTGTACAAAAGTGATTTATATAGATTTCTTATATGTATAACGAAATGAAAAATTAGTTTGACTGAAAAACTTCAAGATTTTGGCCGAAAAAAGAACCTTCAGATTCAGCCGTTTCGCTCCCGGTAATCCTCGGGGCGTTAGCTATGAAATTCATCGTTCGCGAGCGACGCTGTAAAGGGGAGGTAGCGCTCGAACGAGAAACCGGGCAAGCGGCAATGCTCGGGGCGGCAATGCTCGGAGTTTAAATTGTATTTCAAAAAAATATTTCCTTTGTTATTTGAACGAATATTCTGTCGGCAAAATTATTTGCAGATTGTTTATTCGAACGACGATTTCTCCCATTCAAATAGAACGATATATAATTTAAGGGGGTATTTCTATTTCACCGGACCAAAAAATAGATTTTTTGATAGTTTATAGTATGTGGAATTCGTACGCAAAGGGATTGGTTTGGTTCGGACTTTTCAACGAAGCTGCAGCAGGGTCAACTGCGCAGAGCGGAGAGTACTTAGCCGCACGCTGTGGAGGGGCCGCCTCGGCTGTCAGGCAGGCAGGTCATGAATGTGTATAATAGAGTCATTGTTGATCTCAAACAGGTTTTCCTTCCCCAGTACGATGTTCCGAAAGCATTTATAGATTTGTCTCCAAGTTCTAGTCAAAACTTTCAGCGTTAAGTCTGACATGATTCCGTCAATACCACTGGACTGATTAAGCTCAAATTTGCATAATATATTTAGCAGATATTTTGCTATAGCCCGAACTAGAATAAATAAAAAATAATGATTTTTGAATTTTTATCAAGTCAAAAACTACTCCCAAAAAAGTCAAAATTCGCAAACAAAATTTCAAATGGGTGCCATTTTGTCAGTTTTCAATATTTTTCATTTGTTCTAGTCCCGGCTATAGCCGTACTCGTATGTTTGGAGAATCTCTTCGATTTTTTGCTTCAGATGACCTGGAGCAGCTGAGTCATGTCAGCCAAGTGAGGGTTTCGTTTCCAAGACACATTTCTTGAAATGCTACAGCGCCCCCTATTACTTCTTTTTACATTCTCATCATAATGAGAAAGTATTGGTGTCATGTAAAGTTTGACTTAGTCGGTTTTCATCAAATCTCCACGTTTTGAGACCCGCTGAGTCAGAAAAAACGATTTTCACGAAGGTGACTGTCTGTCTGTCTGTCTACATGTAGTCTGTAGTCTGTAGTCTGTAGTTTGTAGTCTGTAGGCACGATAACTTTCGAAAAAATAATCAGATTGGATTGTGCTTCAGCACACTTTTTTAAGACCTAAAAAGAAAGAACAAGTTCGTGAACCAGCTATTTAGGATCAAAATTCAAAAAGTTAGAGCATTTTCAATATTTTTGAGACAATTTTTTTTAATTGAATAATTCTATTTACGGCTATTTATAGTACTCAAGACGTCGAACAATTTATCCTCATGACTTTATCGGATAGAAAGAAAATTACCGGAGTTATAGCATTTTCAAAATTCCAAAAAAACAAACGAAAATGAACATTTTAACCCGAAAAACCGAGGGGCCGGTCACTGGAGGAATCAGCGATTTTCCTCACTTAGAATCGATTCAGAATCAGTCACTCGTCAAAAGATTTTGTTCGAGAAACGAACACTGAGAAAAAAATCCGCTTCTCCCAATACGATGCGTCGTGTTGAGAGTTTTCGTTTTGCCGTAACACGATGCAAGTTTTGGGAGAACACTCCTGTGAGTGTTACGGGAAAACGATGGCATCGTGTTGTGGCAACACGATCATCGTTTTGAGACGTTGCGTTGAATGCGAAGAAAATACAAACATGAGAGCCACTGCGTTCTTTGAAGTTGCGAGGCATACCCCCACGTTGTTCTCGTCTGTCTCGGAAATTGCAAGTTACTTGCATTTGCACCTTTTTCTATCTGCCCTCTTTTTTTAATAAAAGAGGACGACGGGAGTATTCGGTGTTTCATATAGAATCTTGATCTGGTTTGTTTTTCCAGAATTCAAACTCCATCGCGACCCCATTCTAAGGTGACGTCCATCTCCTTAGAGTCATATCCCCATGTATATTAGCGTGGTCAAAAAATTCATTGCAACATTTTTTTCTCTAATAATTGTGCATATCGCCCTGAAATTCATTTGAATTCGCACAAAAATTAATTAATTTATGTTTTTGAAAAAAAAATTATGTTTAGAGATGGCGCCAGAACCATGAAATTAACCACAATTTTCCCATGAGAAAAAAGACGTTTTTGTAAATTTCATTTAGGGTCATTAACATTAGGTGAATCGAGTTTAAACTCAAGAATTCTCTTAACAATTAGGCATATAGTACGAAAAAAATATTACTTTTTGAATATCACGCCCTTATGTCTGTTTTATACAATACTACTTCATAGTGATAATTATATGTCTGCATGAAATGTCTAAACAATTTATTATTGTTTTTAGTAATTTTCTCTTAGAATAGAGTTAGAGTCGCAGTTTTTTTTTTAAATTTCCACTTCCTGTCCAATTTTTAATTGGATTGAGGTAATAGCTTATCAATGTTAACAAACATGATTATTAACACAATTTATTATTATTGCTAATAATATTCTCTTTGAATAATGTTAGAAATTGCAGTTTTTCTGACATCTTCAACCTTTTGTCCACTTTTCCCTTGAAATGAGTTAATACTTAACTCAAAAAATATAATTGTATAAACAAATTATCATTGTTTATAGCTGTACTTTTCTACATCTATATTAGATATTTGCGGTTTTTTCTAAAATTTTAACTTTATGTCCACTTTCAATATGAAGTGAAGTGATAATTAATTCAAGTTAACAAAGATAATTGTTTAACAAATTATTATCATCGCTAATAATATTCTCTTTGCCTAATATTAGAAAGTTGCGGTGTTTTTCTGAAATTTTTAAATAGTTGTCTATTTTTTACTTGGAGTGAGTTACTAATTATTTAACCCTTAAAGTGCATTGTGGGTGTCAGGCACCCCAAGCAATTTTCAAACTCTTATAAACCATACTTAATTCGAAAAAATGGAGTAAGTGTCGACATATATCTTTATTTGGATACACTAACTGTAAGTTAAGTCGTTTAGCATTCTGCGTCATGCGTCAGTCTATACTAGCAGCAGCTGCTGAAAGTGAAGTTGCTGCGTGAGTTATGAATTTTTAAGTAAAAAATCCCATTTCTTCGCTATTTTTCAATAATTTTTTTAAAAAACTTAAAATAAATAAATGGCTATAAAAGAAACTGTACATTATAAAAGATACCTTAAAATATATCGGATAATTTTGTTGTGACGAAATATTCAATAGGGTTTGAACAATACACGATTAAATGCGCTGGGGTGTTGAACACCCACTATGCACTTTACCGCGATTTTGACCATGTATGCACTTTAAGGGTTAAGCCGAGCAAAGTAATTGTTTAAACAAATTGTCATGATGATAAACTATCTTCCTCTATATTATTGGCAGATATTTGCGATTTTTTGTGAAATTTTTAATTTTTTGTCTACTCTTCACTTAGTGATTATTATTTGTGCCAATCTTAAAAATCTCTTTTAATTTTGTGGATATATGAATATATTTTTCTGAAATAAAGCAGATCTTTGACTTAAATTGTATATGGGGTAAAATTTCCCAAGTGTACCCGCCTAAAATTTGGTTGTCGCCTATCTTATTCAAACTCCGCCAGATTGTAGTGCTAGTGGACCTCTTTATATTCTGTAAAGGGGGCGCACCTAGTATAACGGGTTGTCAATATACAGGGGCCCGAATTTTCGACGATTCACCCCGACTGCTAACCTTCAATTGTACATAACTCCTGTTACAGTTATCCAATTTAACTTTTTAATGCGGGTTTTAGAAAGGTATTTTAACAAGGTTTACAACAAAAATAACCAATGAACAATAAAAAAATTATTTCACCTTGATTTTTCATTTTAAAAAACATTTTTGTGATTTTATCCCAATGCGGCATTTTCGATATTTTTTTAGTTGGGCCAGAAAAAAAACTTGATTTTTTCTCGTGAAAAACACTCTAAAACGAAAATGGGATAGAAAGTATTGGTTAGGTTTTAGAAGGTCATAAGAGCGCGGGTACCCCGCGCCAACAAGCCACGGTGCTACTAGGCGTGCTGTAGTGACTCGGTGGTTCTAATAATTGATAAAAATTATGTTTCTGCTTACAAGTAACAATAATCAGGTCACGATCTTTACAACTGTCATTTATTACAAAGAGGGTAATGAATTAAAACATCGCAATGTAGCTCTTTTATGCGACAACCTAAATCACGACACGATATCTGTTTACGAATTTAAGAAAGTTATAACCAAATACCTAAAAGAAAATTTCAAACTAAAAAAAAATTATTTACTTTACCGATGGTGCAACACAACATTTTAAAAATAAGTACAATTTTGCAAATCTGCTGTATCATGAAGCAGACTTCGGTATTAAGACGAAGTGGCACTTTCACGCGACTGCACATGGAAAAGGACCATGTGATGGAATTGGGGGAAAATTTGAAAAGACTCGCCGCACGTGCAAGTCTCCAGGCGTGATCTCAGAACCAGATTTTGACTGCTGATGCTCTATATCCTGAAACGGTAATATTTTTCATTTCCAAAGAAAATCATGCCGCCACTGCTGAAAACCTTAAAACTCGATTCGACTTTGCAAAGAATATGCCGGGCACACAAAAATACCATTACTTTGTACCTTTTTCAGAATCGACTTTAATTTTGAAGAAATATTCATCATTTCCACAGTATGACATTTTCCCGAAGAGAAAAATCGCAAAGAGATCGCGAAGGGAATAGCAAAGTGAACGTTAAGCTTAATAAAAAATCACTTTTTAAGTAACACAGTGAGTGGCAAGGGGACTCACACCGAGAAGCACCCCAAAACGTGAGAGGCAAGGGGACTCACATAAAAATAGCACCCCAAAACATGAGAGGCAAGGGGACTCACATAAAAAAAGCACCCCAAAAAGTGAAAGGCAAGGAGACTCACGTCAAAAATTGTTAAAAGCAAAGAGATTAACACCAAAAAGACTCACGAAAACGTGGCAAGCAAGACGACTTATTAAAAACTATCTCGAATTGTAACAGATAAGCAGAACCATCCACCAAAATCGTTAATGATTTTATTATTAACTATCGTTTTCCTACAATGGAACCATTTGAAAATTTTAATTAGGAAAATATGTAAATCGTTCTCCAGCTACATGAAAGTAAGGAAAAAATGGAATATTTGTTACATTTTAACTGAAAAATCATTTTGATCAATTATTAGAACAACTGAGTCTCTACAGCACGCCTAGTAGCGCCGTGGCTCGTTGGCGCGGGGCACCTGCGCTCTTATGACCCTCTACAACTCAACCAATACTTTCCATCCCATTTTCGTTCTGGGGTGTTTTTCAAGAGAAAAAATCAAGCTTTTTTTATAGACTAACTAAAAAATACAAAAAATGCCGCATTGGGAGAAAATTACAAAAATGTTCTTTAAAATGAAAAAACAAGGTGAAATAATTTTTTTATTGTTTATTAGTTATTTTTGTTGTAAACCTTGTTGAAATAACTTTCCAAAACTCGCATAAAAAAGTTAAATTGGATAACTGTAACAGGAGTTATGTACAATTGAAGGTTAGCAGTCGGGGTGAATCGTCGAAAATTAGAGCCCCTGTATCTTGACAACCCGTTATACTAGGTGCGCCCCCTTTACAGAATATAAAGAGGTCCACTAGCACTACAATCTGGCGGAGTTTGAAATAAGATAGGCGACAAAAAAATTTTAGGCGGGGACACTTGGGAAATTTTACCCCATATATGGATCATAATACATAAATGTAAATTTTCCTTAAAGTCGTTACTGAAGGCCTTTTTGTTCAAATTAATATTAATACATATTATTTGTTTCCAGCTTGCATAAGTTATTAACTCGCTAAGTAAAACGTTGACAAAATGTTTGAAAATTCAGAAAAAATCGCAACTTTCGAGCAATTATCCAAGATAAGATAATGATGCACAATAATGAATTGTTCAAACGAATATTTTTTTTAACTTACATTAATTATTAGTTCACAAAGTCAGTGAAAGTTAACGAATAAATTGGAAAATTTCAGAAAAACCCGCAACTATCTAGCATTACAATTGCAGAAGATAGTTCTTAACAATAATAATTTGTTTGAACAATTATGTTCATATAACAATAATATAATTTAAAATAATACTGAATTCTTGAGAGCATTCATTTTGTAAACTTTTATTCATTAGTTACCTCACTCTAATTAAAAATTGGACAAAAAGTGGGAAATTTTTTTAAAAACTGCAATTTTGAAGAATTATTCCAAATTGTTTTAGGAGAATATTATTGAAAATAATAATAAATTGTTTGAAAAATTATCTTTGTTATGAATCATCAGGTAATACCTAACTTTCATTGCAAATTAGACAAAAAGTGGAAAATATGCATAATTATATTTTCAACTGAACAGATAATTTTTCAACCAAGAAGTTCAATTTTCTACTAAAATAGACGGATTCTCAAAAAATACATTAATTTTCGAGAAATTACATACATTTTTCACCGAGCAGTTGATTTTTCAACTAAACAGTTGAAACAATCAGCTTTGACCAAAAAAAAAATTTCAACAAAATACATAAATTTGGATAACAGTTAAATTTTCAATTAATAAGATTATTTTTCAACCAAAATGGACAAATTTTCAATAAACTAAAGGAACCTTAAACCAAATTGTTGAATTTTCAGGCCTAAAAAATCAATTTTCAACCAAAAATATATGTGAAATTTCCACTTCAAAAAATTAACTTTAAATAAAGAAAATATGAAATCTCAACAAAAAAGTTAATTTTCAAAAAAATAGTTCAATTTTCAGTAGAAAAATCCATTTTAACCCCAAAAAGGGAAACTTCTATAATTAGTTTAGGTTTTAACCAAAGGAATGAAGTTGGTGCTAAAATTATAAATCTTCAACTAAAGAAGACGAATTTCCAACCAAATAGTTAAATTTTTAGTCTAAAAAAGATCACTTTTTATCCAAGAACGGAATACAAAAATCTTCCTTGAAAAACAGCCATTTTTAATTTAGGAAAGCAAATCCTTTACAAAACTTTTGAACTTTCCACCAAAAAGTTGAATTTTTTATTAGCTTGTTGAATTTTCAAGCCAAAATAATAAATTTTTTTTAAGAAACTCGAATTTTCAACAGAAAAAGTTTAATTCTCTACCAAATACATTAATTTTCTACAAAATTGTTTAATTTTCAAACCAGGGGACGAAATTTGTAAGAAAAAGTTGAATTTGCAACCCATATATATATATAAATGTAATACAAAATTGAAGTAAATTTTCAAACTAACAGCTGAATTAATAAATTTAAATTTTAAAATTTAAAGATTTTTCGGGTTTCAATCGTGTGCGAAACTATGAATGTTGCCGACGTTTCGTGAACATTGCAGTTCACTTCTTCAGGGCTGGCCTGAAACTGAAGTTTCAGGTTATGTTGTTCTTATATATGTATTCTCTACGATGCCTGTGATTGGCCAGAGTGCCCCATGGTGGGGACTGCTTGAACTTGATTGGCCAAAAACGCTTTCTTGCCAAAAAACTTAAGCCTTTTACAGGAAACTCTATCACACACATCCAAAACTCTTTTGACTTCATCAGAAAAATACAACAGATTCACATTCAACCCCAAGACATCCTAGTAAGTTTCGACGTAGTATCTCTCTTTACAAAAGTACCAATCTCTGTTACAATCGATATTATTAAATCCTTTGCAAACTTCCCCTCCAATCTCACACCTTCAATAAAACACTGTCTCACTGATACCTATTCCTCTTTCAATAACCAATTCTACGAACAAACCTCAGGAGCAGCAATGGGATCTCCAATCTCACCTGTAATAGCCAACATTTTCATGGAAAATTTAGAGACTAAAATCTTTAACAAATCCAAGCTTAAACCGGAATTCTGGTGCCGTTACGTTGACGACACTTTTGTCATCTGGAGACACGGACTAGACGAACTAAACAAATTTTTCAATTTCATCAATCAAATACACCCTAATATCAAGTTCACTATGGAAATTGAACAAAACGGAAAATTACCTTTCTTGGACGTACTAGTTTATAAAAGATCTGATAACACATTAGGACATGAAGTTTACAGAAAACTCACGCATACAAACAGATACCTGCATGCCTCCTCCCACCACCACCCATCTCAAAAGCAATCGGTCATCAATTCCCTTGTATACAGAGCTGTCTCCATAACAGATAAAGATAACTTACAAAAGGAATAACAAAATGTTAAACAAATCCTGATACAAAACGATTACACAAACAAACAAATTAATAAAGCGATAAGAAAATACACTCAAGAAAACAAGTCAACACAACCTACTAAAGAAAGAGAGAGAAAAACAATCACCATCCTACCCTACATTCAAGGTATCACGGAACAAATAGGAAGAATTCTCAACAAACACAACATCCAAACTATATTGAAACCACCTGCAAAAATAGGACAACTTCTGAACAACCCTGAAGATAAAAAGGAACCTTTCAGTGATCCGGGAGTATATCAAATCCCTTGTTCTTGTGGTAAAGTCTATATTGGAGAAACCGGGAGGGCGGTAAGTCAACGTGTAAAGGTACATGAGAGTAAAGTTAGGCTAAAACATTTCACACAATCAGCAGTAGCTGAGCATCATATCGAAACAGGACATAGTATTTTATTTGACAAAACAACCGTCATCGCCAAAACGTACAATAATTTTCCAAGAAAACATAGAGAAGCAATCGAAATCTTGAAACACCCTAATAACATCAATAGGGACAATGGATATAATACCAATCCGATTTGGCTTTCTGTCCTCCCGGGTTTTTTAAAAAAGACTTGATTGGCCAATCAAGTTCAAGCAGTCCCCACCATGGGGCAGCATTCATAGTTTCGCACACGATTGAAACCCGAAAAATCTTTAAATTCTAAATTTTTAAATTTAAATTTAATATAATAAATAATCGTGAAAGTATCAAATCTATTATTAACAGCTGAATTTTTAACTAAAACTATAAATTGTCAACCAAAAAAACTTAATTTTTAATACACCAATTCATGCACGGCCCGAAATATGCACGTGATTTTAGGGTTTTTTAATGAATACAATGTAAGGGAAAAATATGGATAAAGTAGAATTTATCAGCTCATTATATTCCATTTGAAAATTTCCTGTCAATAATTATTGGGGTAGTCCTATTCACATACATTCTTCGAAGAAAATTTACAATCGCCCCCTCCGCAAAATTTACTGAATCCTCCCATGATAATAATAATAGGTCTTATTCGAGAAGCAGAAAATATTTATTTATGTTCTTTACCTCATTTTAAGGAGGAGATTCAGTCTTTAATCCAGCAAAGTTAGAATTTTTTCCATTCACTTCAAGAGCGTGGAAATTGAGAATAGGAAATTGGTCAGAAACGGAAACTAGGTCGGTCTTTTTCACAAAACTTGAAAAAATAAAGTGTTTTGTAGGTACCGATTTACGGATTCCAATGGAAAAAAATGTGTATTGATTTCCTATTTAAAATAAATCTCGGGAGATCAGAAACAAATTAGATCCATTAAGCACGAAGGAAAAGATAACATCGTTAAGAAGTATAACCTAACTCCTTTATTGGCCTCGCATCTCATGTTTTATTTCACAGTCTAAAATTGGACACTTTATTTTTGAAAGAAACTTTTGAAAAATGAGAAATACACAAATCATTTCAGGAAGTTGGAGAGACAATAAAATTATTAAAATGTATGTATCATCAGTGATTTTGCTAAGTAAGAGGAATCTAAATAAAAACTAACTTGCGAGATGTAGTGTTCATCAAATGGAAGAAAATGAGTTTAATAACAAAAAAATAACTAATTTCGTGTAAATCATTGAAGAAGTCGAATAAAAAAATATGAAATTTCTACCTACAAGGATGAATTTCAAAACCAAACAACATGAATTTTCAATAAAATAGAACTTTTAACTAAAAATTACAAATTTTCGTCCAACAATTGAAAACTTGAATAAACAAAAATTACAAAAAATAGTCACGTTTTCAACTGAAGAAACAATTTTTCAACAAGTAATGATTTTTTAATCAACAAAAAATAGTTAATCCGAATTGTTGAATTTTCAAGCTGAAGGACGAATTTTCGCTAAAACTGTCGAATTTTCAAGCCGAAAATATGAATTTCAACAAAAAAGTCAATTTAGAACTAAACATTTGCATCTTTAACTACAAACAAGAGGAAATTTCAAACAACCAATATTAGTTTCCTATCAAAGAAACTAATCTGTAACTAACAAGGATTAATTTTCAACTAAAAATTAAAAAATTACATTTCCAGTTAGAAAACTTTGTAAAAAAACTATTTCTGTATCTTGGCCTGGGATTGCTAATTCAGATATTGCAAAATGATATACAAATTTTATTTTTCATGATTACTCTAATATTTGTGCCTTATTTGCACCAATTTTAATTCTCAGCTACACTGAAGAATATATCATTGCAATAAATTTATAGATATTATTACAATTCATAATATGCATTATTAAACATTTTATTTCAACTTCTGACGTTTTTTCATAGTTCTGATTTGTTTATTTTCAATATTTTTTTTCAAGATTCAAACTAAAAATACGCATCTTAGCGTCAGGTGGTTCGAAGCAATTTTGTAGATATAAAAAACTGTAGCTTGCGTCCTTTTTCCAAAAAGTTAATTTTTTTATTCTCAATATATTTTTGTAACAAGAATTTATAACAAATTTGCACATATTTTTCGGTTTTAATTTTGTTCGTACCTTGTGTACTTTTATATTATTATATTGGTTCCTACACATCCTATCAAAAAATTATTAATAACAAATCTGTTGATTCACTTTTCTCGTATCCTGCATAGTTTGACCAGTAAAATAAAATTTTTGATTTTCCATTATTTTTTGTGCGGGCGAAATTTTAATTTTCGATTTTTAAACCAAACTTAGAAAGTTGTTGCGATAATCGTGTAGGGTGTTGAAAATGCAACATTTTTCTCTCTTCGACATTTTTTCATATCGTGCGTCGTTTGGCTTGAAATGTTCATTTTTGTTTGTTTTTTTGGAATTTTGTAAATGCCTTAACTCCAGTAATTTTTGTTATCAAATAGAGTCATGAAGATAAATTGTTAGTATTTTTTCGTATTGCTAATAACCGTACATAGAATTTACAAATATTGAAAAAGGTGGTCTCAGAAATTTTTTTAATGCGCTCACTTTTTTAATTTTTATCCTTAATGGCTGGCTAACTAACTTCACGTTCATTTTAGGATACTTGGAGAGTAAGCCAAAGCCGAATACAATCTGTCAATTTTTTCAAAATTCGTGCTCACTGACATTTAACAAAAACTGGGGGTCTGGTCAAATTTTACACCAATCTAATACCTTTTCTGATGATAAAGTAAAAAGGAACGAAGTTTCAACAAAATCTTCAAATTTTTAACCAAAGAGTTGGATTTTCAACCAAATATTCGAATGTTTAACCTGCCAAAATGAATACTCGAAAAAATGTAAATGATTTTTCAACAGAAAAATATGAAATTTCTACCTACGAGGATGAATACTAATACTAAACACGCGCATTTTCAACGAAGAAGATTAATTTTCTACCAAAAAAGATGAATTTTTAACAAAATACGTGAATTTTCAAACAATTAGTTGAACTTTCAACTAAAACGGACAAATATTTAAACAAGGGTGAAAAAGTTAAATTTTCAGTAAAAAAATCAATTGGAACAAAAAATACGAATCTTCTACAAATAAAGATTTTTCAGTCAAGAAAAACGAGTTCATCCGAATTGTTTAAGTTTCAAACGAAAATACGAGTTTTCTCCAAAAACAGTTAAGTTTTCAACAAAAAAGTTCATTTTTGACCAAAAAGTTTCATTTTAATAAAAAAAGAAGAAATTTTTAATTCATTAAGATTATTTTTCTACTACAGAAGATAAATTTGCGACAAACAGATAAATTTTCAACAAAGAATGGAAAATTTGCACTTTCAGTTGAAGACTTAATTTAAAGCAGAACGAATTTTCAACGGAATAGGTAAATTTCCAGTCTAAAATGTGGTTCAACTTTTCCTCCAGTATTTGAATTTCCAATTTGAAAAAATCGATTGTCAACCAAAATGGAGTGGATACATTTTCAGTTACAAAATTAGTTTTTATCCAACAGAAAGAGGGGTCTCAACAGATTAGTTGAACTTTCAGCGAAACAGTTGCATGTTCATTTAAAAAAAAATGTTTTTATAAAAACAAATTTTGTAAAGTTGTAAGCAAATAATAAAATTTGTAAGCAAATTATGAAATTTGTAACTAAAAATATAATTGCCAGGAGAAAGCATGTGAAAAAAAGAAATGGAAATAGCCGTTTCGGGGTATCCTTAATCGCTTCACACTATCTCGGGACTCTCCAAACCGTTCTTCTTCTTTTTCTTTTTGTTGTGGCTTCTGATAGCGCCGAACAGTGAACGTCGCAACTCCACTGACCTTGCAAGCGCCTCTCTCTCGCCCCCTTGGACCTCCTTGTACGACTATAGCGGGACTCTAGTGTAAATGATAATATTTTCGAGAAATGTCGTTCCTGATGGCAAGGTTTTGGAGATGAAAAAACGGCAAATAATATTATTGAAGAGCTTTTTCCAACTTTCCATTCAAAATTATACGGTATCTATGAGTGACTTGCAATTTCCGAGACAGAGAAGAACAACGTGGGGATATGCCTCGCAACTTCAAAGAACGCAGTGGCTCTCATGTTTGTATTTTCTTCGCATTCAACGCAACGTCTCAAAACGATGATCGTGTTGCCACAACACGATGCCATCGTTTTCCCGTAACACTCACAGGAGTGTTCTCCCAAAACTTGCATCGTGTTACGGCGAAACGAAAACTCTCAACACGACGCATCGTGTTGGGAGAAGCGGACTTTTTTCTCAGTGTAGAGTGGACGGCCCCTCGCGAAAAACGGACGATATGAAAAAAAGTCAGGAGGAGAAAAACGTTGCTTTTTTATCACCCTATAATATTTTCATAATAACTTTTTGAATTGTTTGAAAAATCAAAAATTCAATGTTTAATAAAAAAAAAATAATAATAAAACAGTTTTTTTTTAATTAAAAAATTCTATGTACGGCAGTTCATAGAACTCAAAAACTCGAGCAATTTATCCTAATGACTTTTTCGGATAAAAAGAAAATTACCGGAGTTATCGTGGGTGTGGTGAGCCCACACTTGTAGTCATTTGCTACAAGAAACTATCCACCTAGAAACACTACCCGAATCGGGTAGTGTCACGCGTAGCCCGAAAGGGAAATGGCTTAATGGTATACATATATACATATACATAGCATTTTCAAAATTCCCCCCCAAAAAAACGAAAATGAACATTTTAACCCGAAAAACGCACGATATGCAAAAAAGTCTAGAGGAGAAAAATGTTGCTTTTTGATCACCCTACAATATTTTCATTACAACTTTTTGAATTTTTTGAAAACTCAAAAATTCAATTTTTGATCGCAAAAAACATAATTTAAAAAAAAAAAATTCCATTTTGCTGTCAAACTATGTGAGATACGATAAGAGACGAATAGACCAAAATTGTGCAGCTAAAAAATATTTACAAACTTGTTATTATTCACTTTTTGATACGACGCGTAGTTTTTATTTTATTTGTGAAAAACAGTATTGAAAATAGAAAAATTAAATTTTTAGACGAATAACACGAGCTAAGAAAAAAAATGAGAGAGATCAAATTTGTTATCCAACAAAGGAGTACAAATTTGTTATGAATCATGTTTCGATAGGATGCGTGGTTTTTGCTTGATTCGTGAAAATAACATTGACAGTAAAAAAAATCAAATTTTTGGAAAAGCAATGTAAGGTACGAAAACAGATGAATGAAAAAAATTGTGCATTCAAAAAAGATTTAAAAACTCGTAATAAATTTGTATTCTAAGAATATATTCAAAATGAAAAAAATTAACTTTTTTGAAAAACGGCAAAGCTAAAATAACATTTTAACTCATGAAATTTGTCGCCTAAACTATATCATTATTCTTCATTTGAAATCAAATACAAATTTAGTAATTTGTATATGAAGAACGTATAACACAAAGCACAAAGTGCGCGATCAGTGTATTTCGGAGCGCGAAGCGCGAGTGTCTGGATGAGCATGTGTTCCTTAAGGTCCATAGAACCTTAAGTAAATAAAGTTCATTTTCAGTCGAAAATAAAAACAAATTTAACAATCACTTCATTTGTAGAGGTTTTGATAATTTTATAATAATTGCAAATAAACTTTTTCTTTTCATCGAAGTCGAACACGAAGTTCAAAAATCAGAGGAACCGAACGTAAAGTGCGATGTAAATACTTCCGAGTGCGTAGCGCGAGGTGAATACATAATCGACCGCGAAGCGCGAGATTCGAAAGTCGCGCGCCCTTGGCGCGCTCAAACTTGAGAGCGAAGGGCGCGATGAGAATGTGCTTGCGAAGCGGGCAGATTTTTCAACTGGTAACCATGCATTTTTTTTAGTTTAAGATCTGCTTAAAAATATAAAGAAAAACTTCCATTCAAAAATATTAACAATTGTATTTTTTATGAATTTTTGAAAAACGCCCGAAAAAAGCTCGGTCAAATAGAAATACCCCCTTAAATACTTACTTATCAATTCATATAATCAGTTTAATTAGATTGAGGAAACATATCTTAGGGTGTGAAAATCAGATTGAAAGCATGTCTTTTTTGCCTTTTAATAATATTTACTCAAGTAAAGAAATTCTTGATTCCAAGAAAAGAAACTAAAGAAACGCATTTCCTTGGATCCAATACTTTTTTGAATTGCAGTTAAAACTATTAGGAAGAACAAGTTTTTGATTAAGCAGTTAAGCGTAATGAACTTAGTAGTAAATTTATGAGTAAAATATGTTTTGGCTATAAATGGTATGAGTTTCATGAAGTCATATTGCAAGTATAACAGCGAACAATTGTGTGCATCTTTCCCCCACACGGAAAAAGAATCATCTTTGAATAAAGAAAACGCGTTTACTTTTCCGTATTTAGAACCACCATTCACTCGATCCAAGAACATTTACCTGAAATGGTGGTTCTAAATACGGACAAGTAAACGTATTTATTGTGGAATTCTCTATACGAGTACATAGTGTTCCCAAACGTCCTATCCCGATATCGGATATGTGAGATCGGGCTCAAACTTGAGCTAAGTGTTGTCCTACTGCAGGGCTCGCCAGAATTCAGTCTTTGACTGACAAGACTGACAGTGTCAGTAACGAAGACTAGGTCAAATAGACCCCAATAAATTTTCGTCGAACTTGTCCTTCGACTGGTCCCTAATCCTTCACGGTAAATTACAGTTTGAAAAAATGTATTGCGGACTCAAGTAGAAAAAAATCAGACCCTTCGGTGTGAACAATAAGCCCGAATGAACCGTGACCGTAAAGACCGTAACCCTTTCCAGGATTCCTGCAAACCGAAGAAAAAAATGACGGAAAAACTTTCTGTCAGTCTCGCACTTGTCGTGTCAGTCTGCACCTGCTGAAAGTGGTGAGCCCTGCCCTACTGGCTGGTAATTCCACCAGAAACGATTTTCCTGTTTTGTCAAATAGTAGCCGAGTTGGAGGGGGTGAAATTGTGAAGTTTTTAGTGGTTACCCTCTGCTGCGCGAATATTTGCTGCTTTCAAAAGTAATTAAAAAAATAAGCCTGAAGGTTTTCAGTCAATTTTTTCACGACCTTTCGATTGGTCATAAGCATTTTTTGAAAATTTCTCCTTGATTTTTCGGAGTCAAAAATAAAATCGACTTTTTCTTGTAGATCGGCACATTTTTGTTTGTTTCAAATATTCTAGAAAGAAAGCTAAGGTTTTTTGCCATAAAAAATTTGTAAATCAAAGTGGTGTTTTTTTCGTTTTCGAGAGACTATACGCCAAAGTTTTTGACAACTTGGCACACCGGGCTTCGCCGCCTGAAGTCGGAAAGATGGTCATCTCGTCGAGCACTCCTCACTCCCTTTTTCAAATAATTATATACTCGATTCTCATGCGTTTCATAAGTGAAGGGTAGCGGTCCAAAAGGGGGTAAGGGACATTTTGACGAAAATGGGTTTATTTGCCCAAAAATTATTTAAAAATCAAATACACATCCTGTTAAAAACATTTGCTCGAAATCGCATTTTTTATTATAGCAATAAAAAGTTAGCGTGACAAAACGGGGGAACGCACATTCTGTGCATGACACGATTGCAGCGCGCGCAGGCAAAATATTGTATTTTTTAAATTTCAGTAATTGTCTGACCTTTTGTAAATAATATTTCTCTTCTTAAGCGTATTTAATAAATAAAATGACAAAATGAAATTTTTTAAAGTAACATATCAGTGCCGTCCTAACCTAAAAATTGAAAACTTTTTAAATTATAATTTTTTTCAAAAAAGACGAAGTTTTTATGATGTAACTAGTTTGTTTTTTATTTACCAAGAAAATTTATTCGAAGCAAGGTCAAATTTATTATTAAATAATCAAATTTAATTACTTTTACGATGAAAAAAGTGAAAAACAATCTGTTAAACCGCGACACCGGCATACAAAAATTTTATTTCCTCTGAAGTGAATAACTTTTTTGGTTCAACAATTTTTTATTTTCATTCAGAATTCCTATATCTCGAAAGCATATTCTTATTTTTGTAAAAAAATCAAAATTATACTTTTAATCTCTACCGCAAACCGATTTTCAAACCTGTGAAATTCTAGGGTCAGCATTCTCGGTCGATTTTCTCCAAACTGGTTAACTTTTTTACTTCAAACATTGTTTACTAATATTCACACACTCAATATCTCGAGAGCATGTTTTTATTTTTGTAAGAAACTAAACATGGAATTGTTTATCTCAATCCGCAGCCGAGCCCGCTCCAATTTTAGGTTACTTTCAGTTTCAGATTGTCAACTTCCACATCTATTTCCTCTAAACTGGCTAACTTTTTCTGATCAAACTTTTTTGGCCTCAAATCAGTAATACTTCAGCTCGGAAGTGGACTTTTGTTTTAACTTCAAATGGTGATTTCGATTTTACAGAATGTTTTTTCGCTCTCATGAAAAGTTGTCAAAATGTCCCTTACCCCCTTTTGGACCGCTACCCTTCAAGTATCTCTCTCACAACTGACTGTTACAAAAACGTACTTGCTGTATGTATGTGTGCATAAACAATGTATTCCATGCTAAACGATTCATGTTTTGTAAACATTAAATTATTGTATGTAGTTTAATGCGTATGAGGTTTTGAGCAGTATCATGCTTTTATACATACCCAAGCAGGGAACCTACAACTGAAGAAATGTTCACTGCATACAGAATTCGACAGTTTCCTGACAGGAACAGAAAAAAATCTGACAGTAAAGTTCAGAAAAACACTAAGAACAAAAAAAGACATGCAAACAAAAAAACGCAAAAAAACATTGAAGAATGAGCTAAAGTAAGTGCCAGACAAGTAGTAAAGAAAGAAAGTCATAAAGAAAGACAAGTCATAAGGAAATAAAATCTGATAAATTAATTTACAATAACCATTTGAACCCTGTAAAATCTAGAGAGCAGTTCTTTTAAATCTATATCAGAGTATATTATGTGGAAAAGGTAGTTCGGAGAGACTCGGCGACGCGGCGTAGGCATCTTTGCGACTTCATGGTGACTCCACTAGGGTTGGTAAAGTCGACTTCGACTTTACTTGAAAGTCGACTTTCGGGGACCGAAAATCGACTTTTTACACTCGACTGTGCTATTGAAGTCGACTCGAAGTCGACTTTGTTCGTTCGACTTTTCGACTTCTTACGACGACTTTTGCCGAACCCTACAGCAACCTGAGGAGGATGTGGAGGATTCCGACGATGATCTCTTGTCAGACTTTGATCAGTCTGTAAGAGAAAGAGCCGTGAATTCCGGGCAAAATGTTGCTGGTGGACTGCCTGTAGAATTACGGCAGTATTTAAACAGGCCAATGGTGAGTCGAAAGGACAATCCGAATCCTTTGGCCGTGTGGAACTTTATGAAGGGGGAATACCCACATGTCTGCAAGGTGGCAATGAAATTTTTGCCAACACTGGCTAGAACAGTTCCTTCTGAAAGGCTTTTTTCCCATGCAGAACTGATAGCTAATCAGCTGCGCACACGCATTTCGGGAAAGCACCTCAGCCAACTACTCTTTTTGCGCAGCTTGGATGAAAAATATTTGTTTGAAAAATGAATTGACTTACTCCAAATTGACGAAATGTATCTAAATAAGTTAAAAATAATATACAGGGTGTCCCAGACTCAAGTGTCCGTACTTATATAGCCATATAAAAATGGAAAAAATAAATAGAAAATTCCTTTTCCAAAAATCAGTTGAAGTTTTTTAGTTATAAAACATTTAAGCTGGCCCAATCAGGAGCGCCGTATAAACAGCCGTGTGTGCGTGAACGGGATTCCAACGTAGTGTTCGCCCGTCGCTAACCCCACCTCTGCGCTCACTTCGATAACACTGCGTTGAAATCTGGTTCACGAAAACACGGCTGTTTATACGGCGCTTCTGATTGGCCCAGCTTAAATGTTTTAGAACTGAAAAACTAAAACTTCAACTGATTTTTGGAAAAGGAATTTTCTATTTATTTTTTTTCATTTTTACATGGCTATATAAGTCCGGACACTTGAGTCTGGGACACCCTGTATTTCTTTCTGAATATTGCATAAATGTCTGTATTTATTTCCTTTTTTCTTTAATTTGCAGTAGGCTAAATTAAGGTAAAGTTAGTTAAAGTAATTATAAGCAAGTTAAGTTTAATGTAAGTTATTTGAAGTGAATTAAATTTAAGTTCTGGCGGAAAAGTCGAAAAAGTCGACTTTTTTCATCGATTAATCGAGTTTGAAAGTCGACTTTTTTCATCGATTAATCGAGTTTGAAAGTCGATGCGTAAGAAGTCGATCGAAAAGTCGAAAGTCGACTTTTCACTGCGATTCACCAACCCTACTCCACACTAAGCCCATTCGCCCCATACCGCTCCGTGCGACGCGGCACCGCACGTGCGTTTGCCTTGCGTGCTAAGTAGTACCAACCTCCGGGTAAAGAAGTGAAAGTTACTAGGGGAAATATGGCCGCCACAGATTGCTGGAGCATAGTTTTAACTTGAGTCACACTGTTGATTCATGTTAGGTAGGGGGGGGGGGGGAGATATATTCAAATAGTATCATCGTTTATTATTCAACACGGATATTACTGTTTTCACCATTCAGAATTCGTTCAGACAGCAGATTTTGCTTTCTTTTCAACGGAAACGTCTGTAAAGAACTTAGGGAAATCCTTCCCTTGACATATTTTATTAAAGAACGATAATTTTCCATCTTAAACCATTTTTGTTGTGGTTTTGTTTTTTGTCAGTAAATCCATTGATATTGACTCAGAAAAGACCGTATATATTAGAAGTCTCTGTCAGGTGGCATCACTTGTTACTAATTTACTACAGTTACGATGAATATACAACTGAAATAATTGCATAATCAGTTAAAATAATTCATTTTCGATTTTTAAAAACACTTAAAAGCTGAAAAACGTATTTGTCTGTTAAACAATTTAATTTTTGACCCAAAAATATGAATTTTCTACCAAATAAGAATTTTTTGTGGAAATTGGAAACAAGGAATATTAATTTTGTACCAAAAAAGGCGAATTCTTATGACAAAATGAAACAAAGTGACTACTAACGCACAGTAAGCTGGGAGACCACCGAAAGTGGCCAAAAGTCAAATTTTTTTTGGATTTATGTGAAACTTGTTATAAGGGGGTTTTTGAGGTCGCTGATTTCGAATTTTACGTCAAATTTAATAAATTCAAAATGGCGGATCCAATATGGCACCTGAAATTTCTAAAATTTTACATATTAATATGAAACTGGGTATGATGGGGTTTCTGAGGTTGCTAATTTCGAATTTGACGTCAAAATACATGCATTCAAAATGGCGGATTCAATATTCCGCCTGAAATTTCGAAATTTTTTTTATTCGTATTTGTATTTGTATTTTTACATATTTGTATCAAACTCTGAAATTAGTCCTCTTGCCTCTCATTAAATATCCCCGTTTACGTCAAACTCTTCTTCGCTGGTTAATTGGAGTTCGTCTAAGTAGAAATTTAGAAATGTCAGGCGCCATATTGGATCCACCTTTCTTAATTTATGAATTTCGACGTCAAATTCGGAATCAGCGATCTCAGAAACCCCCTCATACCCAGCTTTATATGAATATGTAAGATTTTAGAAATTTCAGGTGCCATAATGGATACGCCATTTTGGATGTATGAATTTTTATTTCAAATTCAAAATCAGCGACCTCGGAAACCTCCTTACACCAAGTTTCATATAAATAAGTAAAAATTTAGAAATTTCAGGCGCCATATTGGATCTGCCATTTTGAATGGATTAATTTTGACGTCAAATTCGAAATCAGCGACCTCAAAAACCCCCTTATACCAATTCTCATATAATTCCAAACAAAAATTCGACTTTTGGCCACTTTCGGTGGTCTCTCAGCCCACTGTGCACGCTCAACTTCATTCACTAATATATTCGTCAAATGTCAATGGTGGCAGACGGTGGCAAATAACCTGATAGTAGGCATCATAATGAACCTAAAAGCACTATAGAACTTTAGATACCAGGTGTAACCTCGGGGAACTTTCGATTCAAAAAATGTCTATTGCTGTGAATTCCTTAAATGCATGAGTACAAAGTGAGTGGATTCAAAACCAAGCTAAAATTTGAATTTCTTTTCTATAACGTAATTATTTCACTCAAAGAAGCAGCAATAATTGTAAAATTTTCGTTCGTAACATTACGAACGAGTTTTTCAACGATTTTCTTCAAAAAACAGTAACAAAAAAGAGAAAAATTTCTTAAATTCATAACGCTCTAGAATTGAGAGGACTAGTTAAAATATCATAAAATTTGGTAAAAAGTTTCTTTAACTCATCTATATTATGAAAAATAATTCTTTCATTAATAGCTGTGAAGTTGACTTTTGGCCACTTTTCGTAGTCTCTCAGCCCACTGTGTAACGGTGGAAAAATTTAACTTTCAGTTGTAAAAAATTAATTCGCAATAACAGAAGAAACGACTTTTCAACAAATGACTTTAATTTTCAACAAAAATGATGAACGATCATTTAAAAAAAAATGAATTTTTACCTATGTACTTTTATTTTTAATTACGAAACTATAATTTTCAACTAACCAACTAAATGATTATTAATTTTCTACCTTAGGAGACGAATTTTCATGCAAAAAAAAAGAAGAAAAATTAAACTTTCAGCCGTAAAAAATGAATTCTCAATAAAAGGATATACGACTTTTGAACGAAACAGTTCAATTTTCAACTAAACAGATCATTATTATTATTATACCATTAAGCCTTTTCCCTTTCGGGGTAGGCGTGACTTGCTCGGTTGGAAAGTAGTGAAATAGGTATATAGGTATGAGGTTGATCGGTATATGGGTATAGGGTGGATGGGTATGTAGGTGTTATGTATAGATATTTTAGATTGATCTGGAGTTCTCATGTTATTTATATAAATGACACGTTCACTCCGCAACACTGCTCCGACCCAGGTTGCTGATCAATCTCTCTAGCGATCACCCCAAGTGAGGAGCCTCACAA